>JASVEL010012563.1:0-276232 GCA_032618575.1 Nicotiana noctiflora
GAGAACACAATCCTAAGTTAGGATAAGGATAAGAGTTCGTAGTAGTTAAGGATTGAAATTGACAAAGGGATAAACGATAGAGTCTTGATCAAACTCTAATTGCCGATCTATTTAATTAACTCAGTTGTTCTCTTTTACAGGTAATGCACATAAGCAGAAGTAAAGCATATTTGATAGCAAAAAAAATAGAGTCTATTTTGCAAGCAATATATGTTAGATACAAGTGTGCACATCTGAAGCTACATGAACTAAGATAGAAGAACCAGTTTCATCACTGTGTTTATTCAAAGTCTAGTTCAATTGTAGTAGCTTTTCATATTGTACTTAGCTTTTATAGAAGTTATTGTAATAGGTGCATTGAGTATTCAAGTTAGAGTTAACTTGAAGGTGTCACAACAGTTGAGGCTGTGTGCCACACCGGGATTAGAGTTAATCCTTAATTTTACAAAGTGTCTTTGTAAATGCAGTTTTTGGCTCGGTGATTTTAGTGGAGTTTGGGAAAATCCTACTGAGTAGTAGGTCGTGGTTTTTTCACCTTTTGAGCCAGGTGTTTTCCACATAAAAATCTTCGTGTATTTTACTTTCAGCATTTATTATTCCGCAAACTGCTATAGTTAGAACACCTAGAAGAACCAAGTTCTTCTAGTGCGAAAATTAGGTACCACACAAATCTCCCCCCCCGTTTTGTGTGGTATTGACGTATAGAACATAAATTGATATCAGAGCAGGTTATCCTTGAAGAGGTTAACACCTTAGGAAATATCAACATGAGTGCTCCACCTGGGAATTGGGAAGGGAAATCCACAACTAGGCCTCATTTCTTTAATGGCATCTACTACTCTTGGTGGAAAAAACAGAATGAGGGATCACATCATGGGAGAAGACTATGAACTTTAGGATATCATCACTGATAGTCCTTTAGCTACAACCAAGAAGAATATTGAAGGAGTAGATATTCCAAAAATAAGAGTAGATTGCACTACTGAGGATCTCAGGAAATGGGAGAAAAATGCTAAAGCCTATAAAGGGTTGGTATGTGGATTGGGTCCTGATGAGTATAGCAGGATTCAAGGCTATGCTACTGCCAAAGAGATATGGGACACTCTACAAGTGGCTAATGAAGGAACATCTCAGGTAAAGAGATCAAGAGGAACTCTACTGTATTCTCAATATGAAAACTTTACTATGAAAAAAGGAGAAACTATTTAAGAAATGTATACCAGGTTCACTACACTGACTAATAAATTGGGGTCTCTTGGAAGGTTTATTCTAGAAGAAGACAAGGTGGAGAAAATTCTAGCTGGGGTTCTGCCAATCTCCTGGGAAAGCAAAACCACTGCTATTCAGGAATCAAAAAATATTGCTACTCTAAAGTTAGATGAACTAATTGGAAACCTCGCTGCCTATGAACCAAGAAGGCAAACAATAAAAATGGATGCTCCAAAGAAAGAAAGAAGTCTGACTCTTAGAATTTCAGAAGGATCAGATCTTGAAGACGAGGAGATGGCTATGATAACCATAGATTTCAAGAAATTTCTTATGAGAGGAAAGGGTACTTCAAAGGTACAACGTTCAGCAAACCCAGAGATCTAGAGAAACTAACAAATGAAGGTTGTTACAAGTGTGGGAAGACTGATCACCACATCAGAAATTGTCCACAATGGGAGATTGAATGGAAGAAAGAAAGAGCTATAAGAAGAAACATGAAGAAGGAACAGGTTCAACCAAAGCCATGGTTGTTGCATGGGGAGAAACTTCAGATGAGGACTCAGAAAATGAAGCTGAAGATGAGCAAGCTCTTATGTCCATCGGAGAGTTAGAAGATGAACATGGGGTAAGTATTCTACACCTTAAAGAAAAGATAAAAAAAAATTCCAAAGAAAAACTGGATGACTTGCTGATGGACTTCATAGATGAGTCTGAAATATTAAACAGTGAGAAAGATGTTACGTCTAAAGTGTGTGTTATCCTAGAAGAAAAATGTAAAAGACTTGAGTCTAGGGCTGATAAGAGTGACAACATAAGTACTAAGTTGAAGAACCAGGTTCATCAACTTGAGAATAAAAATCTAGAACTCAAATCTGAAAATATTAAACTGAAATTAGGATCAGGTAAGAAAAAGGCTGATCAATCATCTCTCACTCTAGAAGAAAATTTAGGAAAAATGAAAGATGAAATGTACAAGAAAGATAAGTTGATTAAAGTCTTAAAAGAAGATTTAGGAAAGGTGAAGCATGTGACAGAACATGCAAATGGAACGGCTTCTGATGCACTCTCTTGGCTACAAGAACATCATAGTAGCAATAAGAGAGGACTTGGATTTGGGACTCAAACTGCAAAATGGGATCCCAAAAACAAGTATCTCACATTTCCTAAGAACAAGATTTGCACACATTGTGGTAAGACTGGCCATTACAAAAACGAATGTAATGCTATAGAAAAGGCTAGTCAAAAGAACAGAGCTTTTGTCAAAGAAAAGCATAAACTGCCTAATTGGGCAAAGAAAAATTTGATTTATCCGTTTGCCCATAGAAAAGGACCCAAACTAGTTTGGGTTCCTAAGACTAACCCATGATTTCTTTTGCATGATCAAGTAAAAGGAAGTAGCCAAATGTGGTACATGGATAGTGGCTGCTCAAAACATATGACTGGTAACAAGAACCAATTCCTTTCACTTGAGAACCTAAAAAGAGGTAATGTCTCCTTTGGAAATGGAAATAAAGATGAGATCATTGGTGTTGGAAAGGTAGGAAAAACACACTTTCAGTCCATTGAGAATGTCTATTTGATAGATGTCTTAAAGTATAACCTGATAAGTGTGTCACAATTGTGTGACACAGGTAACCTTGTGGCTTTCACTTCCACAAAATGCTTTGTGATTAGCCTTACTACTAACAAGATTATTTTGCAGGGAAGGAGAGTTAACAATATTTACATTGTAGATTTGTCAGCTCTCTCTAAGAATGAACTCACTTGCTTAAGTGTGGAAATTAATGATCCATCCTTTGGCACAAAAGACTTGGTCATGCAAGTCTGAATTAATTAAACAAATTAGTCTCCAAGGACTTAGTAATATGTCTACCTAATATCAAGTTCAAGGAAGACAAGGTTTGTGAAGCATGTGCAAGGGGAATCAGGTAAGATCATTCTTTAAACCTAAGAAAATGGTAAGTACTACCAAGACGTTTGGAACTGGTTCATATGAATCTATGTGGTCCAATGAGAGCCATGAGCAGAGGTGGTAAAAGATATGTAATGATGCTAGTTGATGATTACTCTAGGTTTACTTGGGATATTGTTTCTAACCTCTAAAGATGAAGCATTTGAAATGTTCACTGCTTTTATTAAGAAAATCCAAAAGCAATTAGGAAATCAACTAGCATCCATTAGGTGTGATCATGGAACTGAATTTGAAAATGTAAAATTTGCTGAATTCTGTGATGAATATGGAATAGATCACAATTTCTCTGCCCCTAGGGCTCCTCAACAAAATGGGGTAGTTGAAAGGAAGAATCGAACCCTTTAGGATATGGCAAGGACTATGTTACTTTCGAGTAAACTACCTCATTGCTTGTGGGCAGAAGCCATAAACACTGCTTGTTATATAATTAACAGATGCATGACTATGCCTTTTGTAGAGAAAACTCCCTATGAGTTACTTAAAGGGAGAATGACACTATATTTATAAATATTGATTTATTTTATTGAACATGAATTCCATGATGTTCTTACAAAATATATATTTTTAGTTTTTGCAAGTATCTAAACTAAATATTATTAATATATAATAATAATAATATATATATATATATATATATATATATATATATATATATATATATATATATATATATATATATATATATATATATATTATTTTTAAAATTATTAATTATAAATATATGATTACTAATTAATGTATATTCACGAAAAAATATACATCTTAAATACCAAATATAATATCATTTACACTTATAAAATTTATAGGCATATATTTATTATATTAACTTTTAATTTTTGATAAGTACCTTAATTTAATCTAACCGTGTAATTACATTTGTGCAACCAAACTGTAAACTTATAATTACAAACAAACAAGTCGTTGTAATTACAGAACTGTGTAATTATTAGGCTGTGTAATCACTACCCTAGTAATTATATCAATTACAATTACATTGTAACTTTTCAAACAAACTCTTAAATAAGGTAAACATCTTGTTATTGTCGATTGAATTATTTGATTATTATGTAAAAATGTTTAAGCCATATTGTCATAACTTATAAGTATCCTTATATGAATAGTCAAATTGAACCTAAAAATACGATTATTATCATTAATGCAAATATCCAAGTAAATAAAGGACCATTTTGCTTTAAAAAAAAAAGTAATACTCCGCCATAGTTCTCGGGTAAGAAAAGTAAACCTTAGAGGTGTTTAACGTCGGCGCTGGTTGAGAAGGGTTTTATAGCCTTTCAAGTTTCAGGGCACCATAAACAGTAGCATCTAGGGTTTTACAATCTTAAGGCGATAACGAGAAAAAAGATATGGATTCTTTTTCGGCACCGTCTATTGGATCTTCGTCAAACAGTGACTTGATGGATCAACTTAAAACTCAGCTTGCCCAGGCCTACGCTGAGCAATTTCTCGAGGTATTATTTCAACTTCTGTCTTTTTCATCTCCCTATAGGTTTTGGATTTGATTTGTGTTTAGCTGTTCATTGACTTAGAAGCGATGTGAAAAACCTGCTGATAATTGCTCGGTTATTAGCTATAAGTTAATGTTCTAGAAATATATGTGCTTTTCATGATTTATTTGTGGTTGCAATCCACACGGAGAAGCAGTGACATCTATGAATTTCTGCAAAGGGGTTTGGAAATAGAATAAGGCAATGACAACGAATAGTATAGGCATTACCGATCATGACAATTAGGGAATTCTTAACCTAAATAGGCTAAAATTACAAAACAACAAAAAATAGGCTATCCAAACTATTTTGAACCAAAAAAGCAAATTATATATTACAAAGTAATTTATATCGAATGTATTCAGTTAATTCTTATTATGCATGGTTAACCATGTATCGCAGACAGATATAGCTTGGATAATCAATAAGATGCATGTAGTAATCTTTTTGACAACCTTTGGGTCTGTTTTTAGAGCTTTGCATCTCAAATTAATAAATTTGTTCAGTAGTACAGTGCAATGCTTTCTATTAGATCTAGAACTTCTGTCCTTTGATCTGTTTTAGAAACCTTTTAAAGGGAATTCGTTGACATTAGTTTATGATTACACCTGCTAAAGCACTTAGCATTTCTTCTTTTCTCTAGAATAGATTCCAGTCATTGCTTCCGCATCTTTTAATTGATTGGACATTAAGTAGGTTTCCTTCTGTCAATAGATTTTTGAGCTGTCATGATTTATTATGAATGATAAATGTTATCTGATATACTTAAACTTGTTTTTAAGTCATAAAAAAGAGAAGTGCTATTATCAAAATAATAATAGAAGTGCTATTCTGCTAAACTTTCATGGCAAGAATTTAGACAGATAATGTAAAAAGTTTAATGTGTCCTTATTTTACTTTGGTTCCAAAAGCTACTCTTTTCCCTTTGATTAATTTTTCTCTTAAAATGTAATTATTACTTCTAAGCATGCTTAGCAATTTTACATTCCCAACATGTAGAGCCAAACTATAATCTTTATGCTTTCTTCTAATTTGGTTTCTCCAAAATGTTATATATTATACGTACACCTACTAAAGCTCCGATGAACCTAGAAATATTTCATCTGGCAATTGGTTTGGTTGACCTTATAGTTCTAGAAAGTTTTTATTTGATAGTATATTTTTAGGTTTGCGGAATAGTTTTAGTAGGTATAAATATACAATGTACAATGTCATAAAAAATCTATAGAACGTTTTTGAGGGAATTCAAAGTGACGAAAAACATGAACGATAAATACGATCTACCAACAATTAGAGCTGAACAAAAAATCATCATGCTCCCCCCCACTTTGATTTCTCTCCAAAACGTTGTATACATTATGTTTACACCTACTAGACCTATATGGTGAACTTAGAAATATTTCATCCTATATTTGGTGGTTAACCTTATAGTTTTAGGAAGGTTTTTATATGGTAAACCATATATTCTTTGATTCATCACATAGTTCTAGTAGGTAGAGGTATAATGTATACAATATTATAAGAGATGTACACAACGTTTTTGGATGTAATCTAAAGTGCATGAAATGTTTTTGTTAAGCTTTAGGTGATGGCAGTGTAAAATTGTTAAGCATGGTTAGAAGTAATAACTACATTGTTCGAAGGGAAACAAGTGGAGAGAAAAGAGTAGTTATTGGAGCAAAAGTAAAATAATGGCATATTAGATATTTTATACAGTTTGCTCAACTTTTGGCCGTAAAAGTTTGGCTGAATAACACATTCTATATTTTTTTATTCTTGTAAATTAGGTGTCTTTTATCATTCATGAAAGCTCCAAAAGACCAAAATCCATTGACTAAAAAACTCATTGTAGTCGATCAGTCCGTTCTAGATAAAAGTTAAGCGTTTTAACTTGTTTAATATAAAACGTGTAGTTATTTGTCGAGAAAGTTTGTATAGAAAATGCTACGAAGAAAAGTTTGAGCCCATTATACTCCTTTGTAGAGAATGACTCATTTTCAAAGTCTAGTCATATCATCAATATCTTTACCGGCAAAAGTTTAAAAAGTTCCTTTACAGATAAAAGCAATTGGAGACCACCCTTTGCTATCACTCTTTCCCTTACAACTCACATAATCTAACACCTGAGTTTAAAAAATTTTGATCTCGATTTTTTCCTCCTATTCTTATATCTTGAATTTTTTTGCTCCGCTTCGTGGCTCAAAAAACTTTTTAGAGGTAGTTTCTATTACTATTCGGTTCCTTGTGATTATACTGTTTTTTTTCCTTCATGATTATAGGATATTGAGATAGTGGTGCAATGGTTTTGCAAAAGAAAACATGTGATGGATCGATTTGAAAATATATCAAGAAGATTTTAGTCATTTTAGGAAAAAGAGAAAGAAGAAGAAGAAAATGTAGAATAAGGAATAAGGAAAAAAATGAATGAAAATGTAGACAAAGGAATATGCCTTTGAAATGACCTTGGTTTATTTTCATAATCTTTTATATTATAAGAAAGGCTTTGAGAGAGGAAGAAGAAGATTAAATTCTATTAGGAAATGATCATATGACCTTGGTAGATGTATGATAGATGGATCAACAAAAACAAATGATGTTTTACGCGTCAATACCACACAAGATGGGAGGGGGGTGATTTGTGTGGTACCCAATTTTCGATCTAGAAGAACCTGGTTCTTTTGAGTGTTTTAACTACTATTGTTTGCGGAATTAAAGTACATAAAATAAAGAACACAGAGATTTTTACGTGGAAAACACCTGGCTAAAAAAGTGAAAAAACCCCGACCTACTACTCAGTAGGATTTCCCGAACTTCCACTAAAATCACTGAGCCAAAACAGGATTTACAAAACTCTTGTAAATCTAAGGATTAACTCTAATCCCTTTGTAGCACACATCCTCACCTGTTGCGACAAAAGTTAGCCTACAACTTGAACACTCAAAGTACCTAGTACAAATGCTTCTATGAAAGCTGAAAGGTACAACTTTGAAACACCTACTACAATTGAACTAGAATTAAGAAAACACAGTAGCTTCAGGAGTGCACACTTAAATCTCACATAAATTGCTTGCAAAATCGCATTGCTCTTTTGCTCTCAATTTAGTTTAACTTCTGCGTATGTGCAATCCCCATAAAAGAGAACAACCACTGTTATTTAATGAGTTAATAATTAGAGTTTGATTGAGACTCAGTTGTTGATATTCCATTGAAGTTGAGTCCTTGAACAACACAAACTCCAACCCTATCTTTTATCCGGATTGTGTTCTCTTCACATAAGGAGGCTTTCTTTCCATATCCACTATGCAACCTTTTCGATCAG
This sequence comes from Nicotiana noctiflora, assembly GCA_032618575.1. Classification (NCBI taxonomy): domain Eukaryota; kingdom Viridiplantae; phylum Streptophyta; class Magnoliopsida; order Solanales; family Solanaceae; genus Nicotiana; species Nicotiana noctiflora. The sequence continues at coordinate 8,006 of JASVEL010012563.1, forward strand.
TTTAGGAGATATTGTTGCTTGATCACTGAGACTTATCTCCTTCACGTGCATCTCACATGTATAGGTTGGCAAACACTGTGCTTCACATGATGGACCCGGTCCATGACTGAGTTCATTTGTCATTCTTCAAAATTTCACCTGAACTTGGGCCAACAACAAATAACATAATGAGTGTGTCAAATGACGTTGGTAGATCTATGTCGATGGAACAATCAAGGCAAATGATAATAATGAGTCCCTCAAAATGGCCTTGGTAGGTCAATGAATCTATGGATCAACTAAGGAAAATTATAGGAATAAGTTCCTCGTTGGTCTTAGTAAATCTATGATCTGTGGATCAACCAAGAATGTGTTCCTCAAATTGTCTTGGTTGACCCATGAGTCTAAGGATCAACTAAGGCATATGGAGAAACACACTATATTATAACAACAAATTAGTGTGATCTGATAAATTTGTGAAATAAGTTAATGACATAAGTACTTAATAACTAGATGGATTAGGGGTGGCAAATTGGCGAGTCGGGTCAGATATGAGTGAGCTGAAAAATGGGTAATACAAAAACAGATAAGACCTGACCCATATTTAATACGTATAAAAAATGGATTAACCGGTCGGATAGTATGGATATCCATGACTTGATGAATATATCATGTTTGGGAGAATTCCTAGTCTCCCAAACTTAAGCAACCCCAATTTGAGGCTATACTAAACTAGGGCTGGGACTTTCATTTGATCGAATGGCTTCTTTCGCCTTTCAGGTCTTTCTCGCGTTTCTCAAGCATATAGGAAATGTAAAAGTTATACCCGTTGGTTATCCATTTTCTAAGTGGATAATACGATTCTTATCCATATCTGACCCGTTTTTAAAAAGTTCATTATCTAACCTATTTTTTAATAGATAATATGGATGGATAACTATTTTCTTTTAACCATTTTACCATCACTAAGATGTACCAAAGCAAATACTAGGAACGAGTTTCTCAAATGTCCTTGCTTCAACCATTTGACAATTGCAAATAAGTGAAAAAAACTCCATTTCCAAAATCACAAGGAATCTTTGAGGAAAAACATGTAGAGTCATCGGGTATCGCGAATAGTGATAAAAGCTGCCTTTAGAACCTTTTGAACCACATAAGCAGAGCAAAAAGAGCTGACAATTTTAGAATGTGAGGAAAAAAATTAAGAATTAGGATTTGGTTTAAGTTCTAGGGTGAGATTATGTGAACTGTGGGGGAAGGAGTGATAATGAAGGGTGTGGTCCAGTTGCTTTAGCTATAATGGACTTGTTAGCTGTGCCAATTTCTTTGTGTTTACCGGTGATTTGATTAAACAAAATTTGATCCATTCTCTACAAAGAGTATGAGCAAAAACTTTTCTTCGTCATATGTTCTCGACAAATAACCGCACCCATTAATAAATTTATTGATTATCTAAATGCCTACAGATTCCAATTGCAAGGTTTCTATAACAAATCAAAGGACAAAAGTTTTAGATCCAATAAAATTGCACTGCATTATAATTATGAATAGAGACTGAACTGGCATGAGATGCAAAGCTTCTAAAAACTAATGGGTCCCGCAAGGCTTTAAAAAAGGTTATTACATGCATATTCTTGGTTATTCCAATGATATGTGTACTATTTCTAACTCTGTCCATATATATATATATATATATATATATATGTCGATGGAAAAAATGCAATATGCTCATTTTTGTTCAAAATAGTTTGGATAGCCTATTTTTATTGTTTTCGTAGCTATTTGGCATATATAGGTTGAAGATTCACAAGTGGGCATGCTCTTCTATTCCTAATTCATAAATAAATCCAACAATTTATTATAATCAATCAAATTTTATTACAACGGTTAAGGCTGAAAAGTACACAAAGGTTACCGAAACTAGCAAGCTTGGTAGAATATATATATATATATATATATATATATATATATATATATATATATATATATATATATATATATTAGTCACTTGACTGCTTCTTAGATCCTTCATTTGCCAAAATGTATGCTACTTTGTTCCCCTTTCTGAAGCTATGCCTGATGACTGGATTCCCCAACCTCTTCAAGTAAGACCTGCAAAGTTTAATAAGTTGTTAAAAATAGGGGTTTGTTCATTTAATAGTTGAATTACTTCAATGGAGTCTGTCTCAATCTCCACAGGAGTTAGTTGACGATCTATTGCTAGATGTAGTCCTTGCTCCAAAGCACTTAACTCAGCATGGGTGTGGTTGAGTGCACAAATCTTTTTAGAGAAACCTATGACCCATTCCGCATTTGCATTTCTTATAACCCCTCCAATACCGCTAGTCTTTTCCCTAGCATAGAAGGAGCAATCCGTGTTCAGCTTAAATGATCCTGGAGGTGGAGGAAACCACCTAACCTGGATACATTTTGTTAGCCTAGGTGGAGAGGAATTCCTTGTACAGTACATGTACTCCATAGCCCGTATGCACACAATTTTGGTGTCTAACACCGCATTAGTTTCATTAAAGACATTGTGGTTTCTATTTATCCAAATATGGCAAAGAGCAAAAGGAAAGAAGAAATCCCAGGTTAGCGGGTAGTTCAGGATAGGTATTTGCATGCCTTTTATTAAGTGAAGCCAGTGAGTATGGTGGTAGGGAAGGGCAGTGATATTCAGTCCAAGGTCCATCTAGAATTTGCGGGCAGTAAGGCACTCAAGAAAAATGTGGTGGATGGATTCGGAAGGATGCATGCAGATTGTGCAATTTGGGGGAATATTTTGATACCTATATGATGAAGATAGGTATTTGTTGGCAGCTTGTCATGGGAACAAAGCCATAGAAAAAATTGAATTTTTGGCAAGGTATTTAGAGTCCATATCTAGTTGAACTCATACTTATGGTCAGGCGGTGGATGGAGTAGGTTTTTGACTGATTTTGTAGAAAACGAACCATTTGTATTTAATGACCAATAGGGAGTATCGGCCTTACCCCCTGACTCAAGGAGATTGTCTTAGTTTGATTAAGGAAATCTTGTGGGATTTTCATGGAGATTCTTGACCAATCCCATTGGAGCCCGTCCCAAATGTTATGTAAGCTAAGGCTTTGATCTTTTCGGGTTAAGGGGCCTTGAATAATCGATCGGAGAGGTGGTGAGAGAGGAGTCCATTTAGAGTTCCATAGATCAATGGTAGTTCCTGACCCTGGATCCCACGCTATGGCTTTTGAGCATATACTACCCCCGTTACTATATCTTTTCAAATAAAAGAGAGGGAGGAGGAGGTGCTTCTTGGACAATGTTTTTTAATTAGGGTTTGTGCCCATAGGGAGGTGGATTGAGAGAGGAGTCTCCAAGCCAGACTTGTTATTGAAGTCATGTTCTTATCAATGAACTTTTTGAATGCCTAAGCCCCCGTGGTCCTTTGGAAGAGTGACAGTATTCCAGTTTATATAGTGAATTTTCTTCTTTTGAGGGGTAGTACCCGTGGAAAATTTCTCCGAATCTTGTCAATATTGTGACAAATTCTTTTAGGAAGAAGGAAATATTGCATGGCGTATGCTGGAATGGTATTGAGAGTGGATTTGATGAGTATGAGTCGCCCTGCTGGTGTTAGGAAGTTAAGTTTCCAATTGGCAAGCTTGTTTTTCTTATTATTAATGATGTACTGGAAATCATGGCGTTTAGGTTTATTATTCAAGATGGGAAAACCAAGATATCTACCAAAAGTATGGGTAGCCTTAATTTTTAGAAGGCTTTGAATGAAGTTCCGGGGAGTATCTTGGCAATTCTTAGAAAAAGTAACCCTAGATTTAGTAGAGTTTATCTTCTGCCCTGACAAGGTGCAAAAAAGACTCGGACTATTGTGTATTGAATTGATAGATTTTGGGTAAGATCATCTGCGAAAAATATATGAGAGAGTTGAGGACCATTTTTACTAAGGGTGATGGGGTCCCATAGCTGAAGGTCAACTTGGTGATTAATGTAGTTGGATAGCAATTCCATGCACAGGATAAAAATGTACGGAGATATGAGATCACCTTGACGTATGCCCACGGAGGGAGAGAAATAATTGGTTTTGGTACCATTGATCAAGACGACAGTGTTACTTGTAGTAATGTAGTTTATAATTAGTTTGGAGATTTTTGGAGGGAGTTTAAAGAATTGGAGAGTACGCTAGACAAAGGACCATTCAATACGGTCAAAAGCTTTCTCAAGATTTATTTTAATAATACATTTTCTCTCAGTCCCTCTTGTTTTATTAATATGATTCATAACTTCCTGGACAAGGATGGCATTATCACAAGCGCTACGTTCTTTGAGGAAGCTAGTTTGGCATGGGCCAATAAGGTCAGGCAAATATAACTTGATGCGATTGGCAATGATTTTTGTAATTATTTTATTGACGGTATTACAAAGGCCAATAGGCCGGAAATTCTTAAGATCATTAGCATTATGGAATTTTGGAACCAGACAAAGATATGATATGTATTGTTTATAGAGGAAGGCAATTCCTGGGTGTTGAAGACGTGTCTACAAAGATTTATTATAAAATTGCCAACTATGTTCCAGTATTTCTGGAAAAGGAAAGGGTGTAGACCATCAGGGCTCGGAGCTTTAAAAGGTTTTAAGGAGAATAGGGCCTGGATGACCTCATTGTCCATTAAGGGTTTGTCCAACGAGGAGAGGTCGATATTATGGAAACTTGGGGGGGGGGGGGTTGATTTAATGTTAAAGTCAGTACTTGAATGGCTAGTAGTATAGATGTTTTTAAAGTAGTTACTGGTATGACTAACAAGGCTTTCATGATCACTAATCCAACTACCATGGTCATCTTTAAAGAAAGAAATTTTATTCGTTCTTCTACAATTAACAACGTATAAGTGGTAGAACCTAGTGTTGGCATCACCATTGTTTAGCCAGTTTATTCTAGACCTAATTTTTCAAAAATTCTCTTTCAACCTAAGAATGTCATTATACTCGGTGGTTAGAGTTCTTTCAAGGGATTGGAGAAAAGTATTGGTGGTATAAGCATGCAATCATTGGATACCATTTAATCTAGCCAAAATTTTCGTTTTCCTAGAGAATATATTTCCAAAGGTTTCTTTATTCCAGGAGCTAACATCACGAGTAAATAGTTCAGTTGCTTCTGTAAACTCCACATTCTGCCAATACCTTATGGACTAAGCTAAGAAATTTTTTTGGGGTTAAACTAGAATTTCAATTTAACACGAATGTCGAATAAACAATTTCTATATAAACTAAACTAACATAGCACATTATAAACAATTTCAATAGATAAAAAATAGTTAATTAAACCAACAATTTCACTGGTATTTTATGCACAGGGATTTAGCCGGTCTACTTTAGAGGGATAGCCGAGTTTGGCCTTAAGATTCTGTAGGAGGAATTTAACAATATGATATCCCTTCCTACAGTCTCATAAGTGCTTGAGGAAAAGTACAAAGTCTATGCTCTAGTATTTGGATAAGCTCAAATCAATTGGCCTAGTGATCGGATAACTGCTTTTCTGTTCCTACACTCATACCCTCCTTTTGTGAAGCCATCCATGTTGGTCTTCTATAGTTTGTTTTTCCCCATTGTGCTCTATGTTGATTCTCTGTTATTCTTTTGGTAGTGTGAACTAGTGTGGTTCAGCAACTGCCAATTGATTGGTGAGATTATATGGGGTGAGATTAGGGAAATAAACTCAGTATTTAACTAATGAGCATGATCCCACTTAGCTCGCGGAATTCTGTTTATGCTACTGATTTATCTTTTTGTCTCTTTGATCATGATATTATTTATTGCTGCTATGGATTGATCTGGTTTTCATGAATCATTTGAATTGTTTTCTTGGAAAGCAGAAGGATTAACTTTATGATCATTGTAGAACATGAAACTTCTGACTGTTAAATCCAGTGCATGTTTAATGTTGCTGCTGTCTAAATGCCTTTTTCGTGCGGTTTCATGACAGTTTGACACTATTCTTTTTAAATGTTTCAGACAGTAAGGGAGAAATGCTTTGACAAGTGTATTACAAAACCAGGGAGTAGTATGAGTGGCAGTGAGGGTAGTTGTATCTCCAGGTGTGTTGATCGATATATTGAGGCCACTGGCATCATTAGCAAAGCGCTCTTTAGTCAACGATGAAACAGTAGCCTAGTAGATCCTTGAGGCTTTGTTACGAATTTTTTTTGGAGTACATTTATTTGACGATTATATCCTTTAATATCTTCCCATTTCTCATTGTTATTAACGATATTACAAGTGAATGTTTTCGTACACCTTAAGATCAATTGTGAGAGCAGTATTAGTGGTAAGAGATTTTTTGTGCATTGAGAGCTTTATAACCTTGTGAGCGAAGAGAAATTTGAGGATACTGTCTTAATTCTTTGAGGTAATGAACATACGATTAACGTTGTAAAGTCTTTTAAAAGGCATAATACCTCGGGACCGCTTGAACTTGACATCGTTTATTTGGTGCACACTTAAAACTATTCTCAGTTCTAATAGTTTGATAGCCTCAATTCCAGACTCTAACGTGGCAAAGAGAGTGGATACATTTTGCACAAATGTAGCCACATAATCATATACAATGATTTATTTGTTCCATTATGTATTTCTTCTTGCTTCTTCTAATGTGGGATAACAATCTTGGCAACAAAATAACGAAGGTGCTTCTCTTAAAGTTTTCCAGAAGTCTTTTTAAGAAAGCTAATGCAATATTTTTAGTTAAAGCTCCTTTTCCGATGTCTTTTAAGAAAGCTAATGCTAAAATTTAAACTAAAAGTTATCAAAGTTTATCTTAGGCAAAATACATAAGTTGGCACATGATCAAATGATCAAATTCCTATTATATATTTTTTGTGGACAAAAATAATATTACACACTCAACCTTTCAAAAGTGTCTAATACAGATCACTTTTGACCAAGACTCACAATGTGTAAAACACCACGTGACAAGCGCGTCTACTAATAAAAATACTATCTAATTATTTATTTAATTACAGATGTCAATTTTCTCATCTTCCCTACCCTTCCTCTTTCTCTCTCTTCCGCCACCTAACATCCCCAACCAAATCCCTTATGTTTCTTTTTCTTTCTCTAATCATTATTTCTTATTTTCTTTATATATATATATATATATATATATATATATATATATATATATATATATATATATATATATATATATATATATATATATATATATATATACACACGTATATAAAATTAATCTCAAGCTATTTCCATCTCCAGCCTCTTTGTGATTTCATTCACATTTAATAAATTTTGTCATCGTCTCTAATTTTTCAATGGAAACGACACAAAATTTTGGTACCCAAGCAGTTGTGGCGATGGCACCCATGGAAATGCCAAACAAACTTTTGGAAGAGAGCTATAAATGAAAATAGTCCGTTATGTCTTTGTTGATGTAGATAAGCTTCAATAGATATGATACCCAAGTAGTTGTAATTTTCGATCTACCTTTGCCATTGTTTTTTTTTAACAATGGCCTTGTTGTGGTGACGATACGGTGGTATGAGCCGTGGCTTATTGGTATTTTTATTTCTTTCTGGGATTAAATCACTTGGGCTCCTAATTTTTTGGTTGAATTATGTGTTCTAGTTTTTCGGGTTGTCCACAGAGGAGGAGATGGAGGTGGAAGAGATGGAGTTGGAGAAGATGAGGGTATATGTGTAATTTTATATTTTTATTTTATTTATTTATGTTATTGAACGTGTCATGACCTTATTGGTGCGTGACATTACCCATATTTAGATTAAGTGGCCTGGTAAAAAACGGTGTGTATTAGACACACTTTTAAAAGGTTGAGTGTGTAATATTATTTTTGTCCACATAAAGCGTGTAATAGGGATTTGGTCCATTGTTCGGGTGCCAACTTATGTATTTTGCCTTTATCTTATGTAAGACCAAATAAAAATATATCTACTAAATTCCATCATTATCTAATCCGCCTATTCTTTACGTTATAGTTCCAGTGTAACTTGTTCACGATTGATTACATTTACTTGATAAGAAAGCATCAAAATTAATGAGAATGGATATGAGATGATTGACTAGGTGAACACGATGGTTTCCCATGTTTCTCTGAAGATCTTCCTGCCTACGTTGAGTGCAATGAAGTAGGATTTCCAGCTACAGTTGGAGGATGAGATGCAATTTGAGCTCGTATTGTCTACATTTTCGAAACGCCATCTCAACTAATAATAACACTAGTAAGTAGCTTCTTTTTAAGTGATGGATAATGTATGTTCTCATAGATACAGAGAAACACACACACCAACGTTAAAGTGTTGGAAAGTTGGAGACAATGAAATAGAGCTGGATTTTAGCTAGTGAAGTTCTCCGAGATACAGAGAAAAGGATACACCACGGTTGAGTTCATGCCAACATAATTAAAATAGCACAACCTTAGTCTCTAGAGCAGTAGGGGGAGTATAAGAGCTTTGCTAAATCATAAGATCACAGCCCCAAGAAAAGAAGAAAAAGTAAAAGAAATCGATATGGTAGTAAATCATTCAAATGGTACGTGACAGTCTTGGCTTCCCATTGTACCTATATAGAGATACTCCGTTATTATACCCTCAGGAGAATCAATTACTTCCTCAAGGTGTGTAAAATGTATTCGGCATACAGATCCCTGTACAAACGTAAAAAGATAGACAAAATCATGTTAAATGAATGTAAAAACGGTGAAAACATTACAGACCTAACTAAATCATACATGGAGTATTGAATGGCGTCCACAGCAGTGCTTGGAGGCAGAAACTCGTCAACAGCAACCTCTTTGTTTTCATTCTTCTTGTCTGAAGACAGTTAAGGAAATTCCGCATAGAGAACGTTCTACAGATTCATATATGGGAGTTAATTAAAAGATTAAATTAAGAGGATACAATCTTCAAAGAAACGTCGAATTTCAGCCAGGCGATGAGGGGGAAGCTGGTTTATATTGGTGTAGTGGCGATATTCTGGATCATCAGCGCACACTGCTATGATCTTATCATCTTTCTCTCCCTGAATTAATTGATGAATAAAAATTTGTATTGAAAGTCTCGTCTATAAAGAAGAAGTAATAATAATTAGCTTCACCCTGTGGCATAAAATAGGAACGCACCTGATCAATCATAGGCATCAGACCGATTGCCCTAGCTCGAAGGAAACAACCTGGGAGGACAGGTTCCTGTTGGAAAATAAGGCAATTTCTGTTCAACCAGTCCTCTATAAACACTTCTTGATTGAATTGTACACAGGGGCGGATTTAGCCCGGCGCAAGGGTGTTCACCCGAACACCCTTCACCAAAAAATTACACTGTATATATAAGGTAAAATCTATTTTTTATCTCTATATATCACCCTTAACACTATCCAAAAGTGTAGTTTAGTGGTCAAGGGTGTTCAAAATTTACATAAGGTCAAGAGTTTAATTCCCAGTAGCTACAAATTTTTTTTTTGAACACCCTTCATGAAGGTTCTAGCTCCGCCACTGATTGTACAGTAGGCTAGTCGCTAACGCAATAGAACATTTGCTGTTTCCCTTTACTGTAATTAATTTACCAAGTGCAGTTACATACCTGCATGAGGACTAATACATCCATGGGGTCGTTATCTTCACAGAGTGTTCGAGGAATGAAGCCATAGTTCTGAGGGTAAACCACTGAAGAATATAGGACACGATCAACCTGCTCATGCACGGAAGAGGCTTAGAAGGGAGATTCAGAATGCTGCTATCAGAAAAAAACAACTACATATTCAACAAAAGCCAAGGTTGTCAGGTAATAATACCCTCATCCCTTAAAGCCACCTTAATTTAGATCGTTGTGTCATACCTTAATAAGACCAGTTTTCTTGTCCAGCTCGTATTTGACTTTACTTCCCTTTGTTATCTCGATAACCTGTACGAAGAATGCATTGTAGAAATCACAGCACCACCAAATTAGAGTTTCTATACAGACAGAGTTAATATAGTAACTAGTCTTTTCTCATTTTTCTAATCTATTTACATGAAAGACTTCACAGTCCAAATAAACCAAAATCCCCCATAATCAAGATTAAAGAAGAAGAGGCTCTCCATTTCCTCCGCATGGCAAAGATTATCATTAACAATTAATTAATCAAGAATTGAGGAGTTTGGAACATTAATGACGTATTGGATGGAGAATTGTGCTAATGCTAATTTTCTACTTCTATACTGATAAGTGTCCGCGTTCTGCACAACTACTTAGGATGTTCTTACTTTCATCATGTAATGAGTGGTACAAAAATTGCCCGTTAAGTACATGCAGAATATTATTCCATGTAAGTTACAATTCTGGTTCCCCAACTTTTTAAAAATATGTGCCCAGGCCTAGGCTGGGGATTCCAGTTAGCTGCACAGCTGTTGAAACTACATTTGAGGCTTGACTAAATTAAGACTAGATAATAAACAGGGGATAAACAGAATGAGTATACTATACTTACAGCATTGAAAACACTTGGAGCTTCGGGTCCTACAAATAAAAGCAGCATAAATATAAGGAATGGTCAGATCTGCATGCCACTAAATTTGTGAAATTATGACTGATGAAAGATGTAGCGGTATATAGCTACCTATCTCGAGGTCATGCCAAGGATGGGCAGCAACAGACCTCCTGGACAAAGATGACAGGATTCTCTCATTCAAACGAGGGGCACGCCTTTGTGAAGATGCCTCATCACAGTTTTCATTGCTCATTTTTTCAGTTCTTGGTAAACCTTAAAGAATTAAAATGCACAATGGATCTTTTAGGTTCATTTCATGAAAATGTAGTAGGAAGCAGTATGTTGGTAGAGGTGCCGGCGCATCTAGAGCAAGCTCTTCAGATTCAATCGAATCCACTGCTTTCGTACGAACTATGTATGCATTTGCCAAAAAAGGAAAAAATTGTACTATAAATTTAATAAGATTCTACTCATTTTGAACCCATTGACTTCAAATTCGAAATTTGCCTATCTATATTAGACGCATGGTAGTCTGGTGTAGATATAATGCGAAAAATGCATATTCATTCTAATCGAAAAGTACGTTGACACTAGGGAAAGTGGTAATGTTAATCGGTATAAAAAGTCCCCCAAAATATAAGTCCGAAAAAGTAGATGAACGAGGTGTGATTATGTTTCCATATTTCAAAGCAATTAAGACGGGGAGCTTGGGGTAACTGGTAAATTTAATACCCCACGAGTTCGAGTAGTGAAAATAATCTCTTGCAGAAATGTTAGGGTAAGACTGCGTGCAATATACCCTTGTATTTAGGCCCTTATCCGGACCTGCGTATAGCAGGAGCGTAGTGCACCGTCCACCGGGCTGCCCTTTTTGTGTCAAAGCAATTGAAACTAGAAAGTTCCTATTAGCTGCACTGTAATTTTTCTCAATGTAGAAATTAGGATGTCATGAATCAGATCAAAACAAAATTTGAAGAGCAGAGCAGGTAAGATATGGACAATAATAAGGTGGAGGTAGCTGAAAGCCTGAAATACATGGGAATCTGCAGGTTAGCGTGGTATTAATGCAAGATGCAGATCTAAGCGAGTTCAACTAAAACTATAATTATTTTTTATCCGAACTATGTTACATAAAGAAAATAAGATCAGTGCTAGGGCTAAAACGGCCTAATGATACTGTTAACATGGTAGTATGATATAGTCTGTTATGGGCAAAACCCGCACGGTTTTACCCCAAAAGTAGTCACATCATCCTTACACCTCATATCCCTGGTTCCAAATATTTTCAGCTATCAAAGTGAACTTTATTCGCATACCTAACAATCAATCATTCTACCAACGTGGGACTCACCCAACAATCAGTCATTCTGAACTAATTAATTCAAGATCTTGATTCGTCTATTAGTACAAAAGGAAGCTACCAACTTTGAAACAAACGTAAGAAAATGAAAATCAGAAAATTATTGTGATAGGGATGAATCGTGCTGTAGATGTAAGCTAGCAAATAATTATCACATGAAATTGCTGGAAAATGACGGGGAGATGGTAATGATCAGGTCTCTTACCTTGGATTTAACGAAAAGAAGATGAGAAAATAAATTGCAGGAGAGGAAGAAAGAAATGGTCCATGTAAATGTTACTATTATTATATATAGACAGTATAAATAATTCCTTTTTGACCGGGAGAGATATATAAAACGGAATAGGTGAAATGTGGGCTCCTTACCACATGTAATTGAGGTGGACCGGGTATGTTAATGATGCCCGATTCCTTTTCCTTGAACTCTTCAACTTTCAATTCAATGCCTTTCCTCTTTTTAATGTCCCCCCTATTGATTATCGATTTGCGTGTTATGCGATTAGATCTGTGCTTAGTACTCTCTTATTCGCTTTGGTGATGAATGCTCTAACACGACATATCCAAGGAGATATGTCATGGTATATGCTATTTGCGGATGATATAGTCTTGATAGACGAGATAAGGGTTGGTGTCAACGAGAGGTTGGAGGTCTGGAGACAAACTCTCGAGTCAAAGGGTTTCAAACTAAGTATGTTTAAGACAGAATACTTGGAGTGCAAGTTTAGTGCCGAGTTAAGCGAAGGAGGAGTAGGCAGGGACGTAAAGCTTGGATCTCATGTCATCGCCAAGAGGGACCGTTTCAGATATCTTGGTTCGGTGATTCAGGGGGACGGAGAGATCGACGAGTATGTCACTCACCGTATAGGGGCAGGGTGGTTGAAATGGAGGCTTGCATCTAGAGTGTTGTGTGACAAGAAAGTGCCACAGAAACTCAAGGGGAAGTTCTATAGAACTGTGGTTAGACTTGCCATGTTGTATGGGGCGGAGTGCTGGCCGGTGAAGAACTCTCATGTTCAGAGAATGAAGGTCGCGGAGATGAGGATGCTCGGGTGGATGTGCGGGCTTACCCGATTAGATAGAGTTAGGAATGAAGTTATTCGGGAGAAGGTGGGGGTGGCCCCAGTGGATGAGGCTGCGAGAAGCGAGACTCAGGTGGTTCGGGCATGTGCGGAGGAGAAGCTCCGATGCCCCAGTGAGGAGTTGTGAGCGACTAGAGGTTGTTGGCGAGAGTCGAGACAGAGGGAGGCCAAAGCGGTATTGGGGGAGGTGATTAGGTATGACATGGCTAGAATGCGAATTTCCGAGGACATGACCCTTGATAGGAAAGTCTGGAGGTCTAGTATCGGGGTGGAAGGATAGGGGCTTCTAAATTTTTTCGCTCTTCTCTACCGGGGCTGGGCGGGGTTGGGTGCGTTGCTTTTGCATGCAATTGTATTTACGGTTTATGGTCATATAATTATTTATGCGCCCCATGTGTTTTTGTTTTAGTTTATCTTTTCCAATGGTTTATGTTTACATAATTATTTATGGGATTTATGTTGGAGTTACTAATGTCTTTTTTCTTTTTCTTTTTCTTTTTCTTCTCTTCTCCTTATCCTAAGCCGAGGGTCGATTGGAAACAGCCTCTCTGTCCTTTCGGGCGGGGGTAAGGCCTACATACTTATTAACCTCCCCAGACCCCACCCTGTGGGACTATACTGGATAGTTGTTATTGTTGTTGTTGTTGTTGTTGTTGTTGTGTTATGCGATTAGAGCAGATTTAAATTTCAAACATTTAAGTTTCTTAACATTAACCCATAATTTAGATCCATCATTTATCATAATTTTTATAATTTTATATAATAAATTTATAATTCACGCCGAAAATAATAGGTTCAGATAAATCTGATAGCCCTTGTGTGTGAACGGGCTGACATTTTGTGTTATGCGTGCATGCGTGCTTATTATAATTTTTCAGTTTTTTTGGAGTACACATAACCAACATGCATACGGGTTTAGGGGGAGGCGGTCATTGTTTCAGGCAATGGAGAAATTTTATTGTGTGTCTCACACAACATACATTAGTGGTGTGAGGTTTCTTTTTGCCTCACACATTTGTGGGAAAGTACACAGTTAACCACTAATAACACGTGTATTTACTTTTAAGTCACTATTTAAAATATCTTTAGTCTTTAGCCACTGCTTTAATTAATTTTTACTACTCAGACGAAAATACCCTTTTGCTCATGTTCTTAACTTCACGACTTCAATACTAGATGTCCTTAACTTTTGAAGTAGGATCTCTAAGCTACATGTTCTTGACTTTTGAACTTAAACCTCACGACTTCAGGACTACATGTCCTTAAGTTTTGAACCTAACTTCAAGACTTCAGGACTACATGTCCTTAACTTTTGAACTTGTAACTATAAGTTTAGGACCTATTGTCCTTACCTTTTGGGCTTCTTAGCCTAAGTTCAGGACCAATTGTCCTTACCTTTTGAACTTTTAACTGTAAGCTCGGGACCTATTATCCTTAACTTTTGGGCTTCTTAGCCTAAGTTAAGGACCTATGGTGTGTTTGGTATGAAGGAAAATATTTTTCGAAAAATATTTTCCAATTTTATTATGTTTGGTTCGCTTAAATATTTTGGAAAATATTTTCCTTATCAATTCATTTCCTCCAATTGGAGAAAAATATTTTTCTTATCAAGAGAAGAGAAAACTTTTCCGAAGCTCATTCTCAACCTTCCCCACCCCTCACCAACCCACCCCACCCCCTCCAAAAAAGCTTCTTTTTTTTAAATTTCAATTTTTCGTTACCACCCACCCTAATACCCCTCTATTCCCCTTCTCCCGCACAAAAAAAAAAAATAGTTTTTTGTGATTTAAATTTTTATTTGTTTGGTTTATTGTCCCCCAGCCCCAACCCCTGCCCCACCCCTGAAAAACTTTAAATATATTTTTCAGTTTAAATTTTATTATTTATCGGTTTAAAGGCTCAAAATTTTACAAATTCTAAAGTTATGAGTTCAGAAGTTTATGTGTTAGGAAGTTTACGTGTTTAGAAATTGTAAAGTTTATGGGTTCGAAATTCCGCGATTTTGAATGTTTAGCGCTTCAAAAGTTTATGAAATTTGTGGGTCCGGAAGGTTGTTGGTTTGAAAGTTTATGGCTTCATGTTTATTATATCTTAATTATTTATAAATACTCTTGAAAAGTCATTTTCTTTAATTTGCGTACCAAATACCGAAAAATGAGTAAGATTACTACTTGTTTTTCCCTTTATACCAAACACACTCATATTGTCCTTAACTTTTGAGCTTGTTAGTCTAAATTGTCCTTAACTTTTGAGCTTGTAATTGTAAGTTCAATACCAATTGTCCTTAATTTTTGAGCTTGTTAGTCTAAGTTTAGGATCTATTGTCCTTACCTTTTGGGCTTCTTAGCCTAAATTCACGACCTATTGTCCTTAACTTTTGAGCTTCTTAGCCTAAGTTAAGGACCTATTATCCTTAACTTTTAAGCTTGTTAGTCTAAGTTCAGGAATTCAGGGCCTATTGTCCTTAACTTTGAACTTGTAATTGTAAGTTTATGACATATTGTCTTTAATTTTTGAGCTTGTTAGTCTAGGTTGAGGAGTAAGTGTTCTTAACTTTTGAACTTGTAATTCTAAGTTCAGCACTAAGTGTCCTTGACTTTTGAACTTGAAACTCCAAAGCTGCTAGCCAATAATGCAAGATGGAATGTTATTCGGAAGAATACACAATTCATTACCTATCAATTTTATTAGCTACAAACTGAGTAGAAAATGGACTTATGGAGATCGAGGATAAAGAAGAAGAAAAACAGATCCAAAAAGTGTCTAAAATAATAAAAATTGTAGAAATAACCATTAATTAAATTCCCTTCACTCTACTTTACTAGTACTACTTTCACCTTCTTCTTCGTCTTTTTCTCCTTCATGTAATTCATGTAGCCGAGGTTGTAATTCATCGGGTTGACCCACCACGAAATCCAATATATCTTCACCCGGCTTCTTAGCCTCAGTAACCGGTGGAGAAATTCGGCCAAAGAGAACGGCGGCGACAAGGAAAAGAGCAGTGGAGAGTAAGAAAGACCAAAAGAACTTAATAACATCGATAAAACGAGGTGCAAGATAAATGAGAATAATGATGAAAATAGAAAAAATGGATGCAAATAAGATGTGAAATTTGAACTTGAGAACAAGTTGTTGGATTTGCATTCTATGTCCACGGCAGTCGGTGGCACAATTCCCTGACATTATAGAAGAAAGGGTAACAGAGTCTTTTTAATAGACTAGTGATTAATATTATTAAGTATTAAAAATACTGAATAAAAAGTAAGAGATTTTTTCACAAAGAGCATTCATAAAGAGCTAATTAGCAATAAATAGAAACCATTTCTAATATTACATGATATAGAATGTTTTACCGTATTCTATAATGTATTTAGTGTATTAAACAAGTTGTATTTAATAATACAACATTAAGATCCGCCGCATAAACTGGGATTGCTATAAATGTCAAACTGTATTTAAGTGTATTAACATGTATTTAGCGTGAAAATAGTAACGGGTAAGCGCAAATCTGGGAAATTTGAATAAGATAAAAACGGAAGGATATCCAAAAAATTTTGATTTCCACTATTTTAGTTAACTAACTTAAATAAACGAAATCCATATGAAATCTACTCTATTTTGACCCAATTAACGAGAAAAAACAGAGCATTACAAATCAACAGTTGAGTTTTACACAACTTGAATTTAAAAACAGTTGAGTTTTACAGAATTTGAATTTAAAAACTTTTCTGAAATGCAATTAATACATTCGAATAAATGTGTATACATATGCTGCTAACAGTTGAGTTTAATAGAACTTGAATTTAAATTTTTTTCTGAAATGCAATTTAATACATTCAAATACATGTGTATACATATACTGCTAACAGTTGAGTTTAACAGAACTTGGATGAAGCTGTATCTTTTTAAATTTATTGCAATAATTTAATATACATGTTAATACTGGTATTTCTGTAGAAATTTGATGAAGAAAGTTAAACCCTCAACAATGGCAGAAATTGGATGTCGGATGAAGTGTGGAGACGAGAAGAGTATACTGGGGGAGGAGAGTGATTTGAGTGATACAGAATAAGTGTGTTTGGGAAGTTTTAAGAAAAGATGTATCAAGATGAAAGAGAAAATAAAATATTATGGGGGAGTTATACTAGATTAAGAAAAATAAGGCTTAAATATAGGAAATCATTAAATTTTGATTTTTTGCTACAAAAATAGAAAATGTTATTATATTATGTAAAATTTTGAAAAGGTATTTATATGTTATAATTAGGTCTTAACATATTCTATAGGTGGTAAAATTTCCAAAAGTAAATATCACTTTAAAAAGTGGCTACCCCACACAAATTTTTACCAAATTTGTGGACCCGAATCTTACATTGCTGAGCCCACTAAAATCTGGGTCCATAAATGGAATTATGTAGTATTATACTGTAGTTGTATATAACTGGGTAGAAATAATGTATGAAAGTTGTAGATGCTGTAGATAAATTGTAAAACATATAATTAGTAGTATAAAATTATTTTTACTATGTACTCTCTCGGTTTCAATTTATGTGAACCTATTTTCTTTTTAGTCTGTGCCAAAAAGAATGACCTCTTTTCTTATTTGGAAACAATTTAACTTTATGCAATAATTTATAGCCACACAAAATAAAGGTGACTCATTTTACACCACAAGATCAAAAGTCTTCTCTCTTTTCTTAAATTTCGTGCCCGGTCAAATGAGTTCATATAAATTGAAACGGAGGGAGTATAAATCATATACAACATATACAAAGGATATGTTTTATAAAATTGTATAAAAATTATATTTGTGTAATAAGGAATAGTGTCAAGAATAGAGAAGTGGTTGAATATAAAGTCATTTTCTCTATTTTCTTATAAAATTGAAACTTATTTTGTAAATATTTAAAAGGATGTATTGGTACCGATTTTTGACTTCTCTATTTAGAAAATATGTGAACACACTAATTTTAAGTGTTACATTGAGGCGCGGCATATTTGGTGATTGGTATTATAATTTTTCCCTATTAATGTTGCTGATGTTGCCATTGAGAAGAAAACTGAATAGCTCAATATAGGATCTAGATAAAACAAATATATACCAGATGCAAAATATTTTCTTAAATATTTCTTTAAGTAAAAAAGCAACTGTTGGAAAGCTTTGTTCAAAATCAGAAAATCAGAGAAGTAAACAAACGTTAGTTCAATAAACAAAACGTGAAATAATAATTCCGAGCCCGCAAGTTGCTTGTGTGTCCTTAAGAAATTTAATCCCCTCACTGTTGCCCAAGGTTTTGGATTAATTCCTCCCAGGATAGAACGGAATAACTATTCTGCAACACTGGCAATCGAAACTGCAGAATTTCAGCGAACTCAACAGACGGAGCAAATCACACTTGACACTTCAGTTTATTTGAAAATAATGCAACAATATAAAAAGAGGGGATAAATTTTAGATTTTTTCCATCTGATTTTCATATCTAAAATATGAGGCCAAGCCTCTAAATTTATAGACAAAGGAAGGGTGATATGGAGAGGTGCAATCTAAAATGTGCCTCTTATGGAGAGGTGTGATCCAAAAGGTGCCTCTTCCATTTCCCATTCACACCCTTTTAAAAAAATACAACAATCCCTCACATGAATGGGGAATGGACATATGTGAAAAATATGCATGAAAATACTGTGTGATTCGCAAGTAGGATTAATCGCATCTGGATAAGTAGGTTTCCCTTTGAACTTTCCGTAGTGAACTTATGTCGGATATACTCGGTCAATCGGTAGAATTGATATCTTTGAACCGTCGAGCTTTGGTGTATACCTAGACAATCATAAGTCACACAATCAACCCTTAACCGTCTTTGGTTCTCATTGTTGTATTCGTTTCAGCCATGAACACCACCTGGTTCATAAGTGCATAGAGAATTGGCCTTACAGAATTCTCCTTGAAGCGGCTTACACTTCACACTTACATAGGTGATTCCTAAACGTGTTATCCCGTAGATACACTATTTGATATACCCTGTATCAAACTTAGAAACCATTAAAAAATGTCTTAACATTTTATCCTTGTTACTGAACATTGTCTTCATCACGAGAATGAACTAAAATATTATATTTGACAATGTTGAACCGGTCATGCATAACTTTGTTTGCTCCTTGAACCTAGATCTCGGACCTCTAAAATTCTAGGTAGAGTTACCGCCATGATGACTTGTCCTCGGCCATAGTCCCATTCACTTAGATGATTTCTCAACTCCCTCTCTAGTTAGGCCTTTTGTAAGCGGATCCGCCAAATTATCCTTTGATTTTACATAATCAATTGTGATAATTCCACTAGAAAGTAATTGTCTAACAGCGCTATGTCTGCGTCTTATATGACGATACTTTCCGTTATACATAACGCTCCCAACCCTTCCTATTGTCGCTTGATTATCGCAATCTATACATATAGGTGCCAAAAATTGGGCAAAAATAGAATATCTTTCAAGAAATTCAGGAGCCATTCAGCTTCTTCACCGGCCTTGTCTGAGGCTATAAGCTGAGCCTCCACTGCAGAGCGGTCATGCATATTTGTTTGGACAATTTTCAAGATATCGCTCATCCGTTGACTGTTTAGAATCGATTGAACCGATGATTTAATTTGCATCACTATACCCCCTATTATCGTGGGATACTTATTGTAGTGCAAAGCATAATTTGGAGTATATCTCAAATACTTCAAAACTCATTTCATTGTCATAAACATTCAATGCAAACTTCCTTATGTTGTAGACTAATACGTCTCGACTTTCGATTGCATATCAGATTATTGACTACACTTAATGTAGTATATTATAACGACAGTTGGAATGATTGGCGTCAATTGTGATCATAACCTCTTAATACATAACACATTTCTCAATCACTTTACCATTTCCAAGCATTTGTATGCTATTTATTCATACGTCTATATGATATGCAAATTATAGCACCTTTATTTATGAAACAAATCCAACTTGCAATGGATTTTGTTCATGTTCATTGGTTGGTTCACCTCATTATAGACCAATGTATTAATATATTCGTTCATGAACGGTCATTTCCATACTAAAACGTACAAACGTATTATTTTATGAAAAGTCACAACCTTCAAAGTGACATCATTTCATAAAAGAACCAAACAATATAAATTTTCATTAAAGAAAAATGACCTTTCGAGAAAGACATGTGACCAACTTCTGAATTAGTAGTTTCATCAACTAGTCTTCATTAAGACTAAACAACCGATGAATTTACCAACTACTATATCAACGAGTTTCAAATACCAATTTAGACATTACGTCTCACATTTGCTTTTATCGTGCATAAGATAAAAGTCCCCACATTTTAAATATTTCATCAACATATAATCAAAATAACGACTATATATATGACTTGAAGTATTCTTAATGTAAACACTTTTATTTACACTCATTAATCACTACAAAAAAATGGGTAAATTACAGAGGTTAAAATTGCAGTTTGCGGAGGGTAGAACCCTCCGCTATTTGCTGTCACGGCGGTTGAGCAAGCCCCCGCAGTATGCATCGCCGCTATTAATTTGCGGCAGACAAATGCGGGGGTTTCTTGAACCGCCGTGACAGCAAATAGCGGAGGTTCCTACCCTCCGCAAACTTTAATTTTAACCTCCGCAATTTCATGAGCGAAAATAGATTTTACTTTTAAAATTTAATTACTGTTTTTGAGTGTAGGGGTTATAAAACCCCGCAATCTGTAATTTCTTTTGGGAGTTATATTCCCATCTATTTTTAAATATATTATAGAATTGATTTTTATCAACAATTTGCCATATTTTTCGTCTAATATCAATTAAAATATTTATGCTCAAACCAAAATATTAAAAATTAAGAAACATCAACATTTCATTAACCGTGAAAAATACTAGTATCATATGTCTTCAAACAAAAATTGGAATATAGTTAACCATTTATATAAGTGATCAACTATTACATTGTCCTAATACATCCACTTCAATTAAAATGAATATCATGATTGTCAATGGGATTACTTCCGCCAGAAGATCTTGCATCCGTCGGTGAAACGGGTCCACTAGCTGCATCACTTGGCTGCAACAAAAGTAAAAAAAATATAACTATTACGAGCAAATGTTACTTGAGAAACAAATATAACTGCATTTACTCAGAAGAAAAAAGAAAAATTCATACAGATTGAACTAAATAAACTAAGAGACATTTCAACCAATTACATTGTCTGCCATTTAGAGGAACTTCGACATTCGTTAACAAAAGTTTCCATTTCATTTCAAGCAAAAAACAACTAAACACCATTACATACCACATTCACCATAAATACCATAACTCTAAACACAGAAAACATAAACAAAACATTAAGCCCTTTCACCCCTAATACGCCTAGCCAGCTGAATATCCTTAGGCATAATATTTATATTAGATTATCTTAATCTAGATGTTTAAAATACAAATACAACTTAAATACAGAAGAAGAAGATCCAAATTATAATCAAGTCCGAGCATCTATATGCAAATTGGTGGCGGCTCTGCTTACAAAAAAAAGAGGCCTCTGTTGAGACATATAAAAGCTTAGCAGAGACAGCTCAACTACATCTTTGTAAGCCATTTTCTACTACTCTCTTCATTTTACATTAGTTTAATGTGAGAAAAAAGAAAAAAGTTAGGAGTGTGCACAATAACTTTTAGCCAGCTGAATACCCTTATAGCGTGAATTGCACACAGATTTGTATCCTCAAAGAGACCCACCAAGTAAGCCTCAGCAGCTTCTTGTAATGCAGCTACAGCACTGCACCAGAAGTAAACAAATACTGATCGATGCACGCAGACTGCAGTACTATTTGTCACGCCTCCTTTTTACGCATCCACGAGGGCGCAATGGAGTTTTTTCAATTAAAGGACAATCGAAACGGGATTTATTTATTTAGTTCAGAGTCGCCACTTGGAAAAATAATGGTGTTCCAAGTCACCGGTTTAATCCCGAACCGAGGAAATTTATGACTCTATAATACAGTCTGCGAAACTAGAAATCTGGATAAGGAATTCTGTTAACCCGGGAGAAGGGGTTAGGCACTCCCGGATTCCGTGGTTTTAGCACGGTCGCTCAATTGCAATTTGGTTTCTATCTGATTCTTTTATATATTTTGACTATGTGCTTTTAATGCTCCGCTCTTATTTTTTAGAAGAATTGCGACGTTACGAAAACACGTTTCGAGCCGCACCGTAACCAGTACGCCTGCGACTCTAATGTATTTCAGTTTCGCCGAGAGTAAGATTTGGGTCACATAAATGCACACCCGTATTCAGGAAAGTAATTTTATTTCAAGTCGTGCCTAAAATATCTACGTCTTATTAACATCGGGAAAGTCCGTGTAATTTGTTAAACGGTCCTTCCAAGTCTAATATTTTCTTTTAACAATCTGTGAGGGCCCGAAATTATGTTATAGTTTGGCGAGGCTCGTCTCATCATTTATTTAAAGTCATCCTAAAAGCAACTACTTATCTACTTGATTTATTTCTAAGCATAAGAGTCAAGTCCTAGCAAATTAATTTTATTTAAAACACTACCATTTTAAGGCCTATGAATTAATTACTCAAACTGTTTGGGCCTTCAGCATAGCCCGTTTGAATTTCAACGGGTTAATATTCATAAGGAGGCAGGCCAACCACCAACCTAGGCCACCTGTTAAGGCACTTAGAGCCTATATTACTTGCAATGAATGACCAACAATAGCTTTATTTAAACTGGGTCAAACCACTGAAGTTGTTCTTCATGCATTCAATAGTTATAACAAAAGGATTCATTCATCATTTGGACTTTTAATCCCAGCGTGAATTGTCTATTTCTATACTTAACAATAATTTTCTCAAATGTCACTAAAGTGTAAATTTAACTACATATGTGAATTCAATTAACAAGTAGAATAACTCAATTGCATGATACCTTCCAGTGCTATATAGACACAACTGCAGGTGTGAATTCAAACAAACTAATTATCTTTGATCAGCTCAAATCAATACTACTGAACTAGCATGTTAATTAATCAAATAAATTTATTGCTTCAAACTTGACTATAGAAGTTCGCAGAATAAAGTATCTGAACTTACTTCTATAACTACCAAATTTAGCCCGACATTCAGCTCATAGTTCAAGTTTAATAGTAACAGACTTACAATCTGATTATAAGATTCATCTACGTGTTCATATACTCGATATGTATCACAGTTGAATTTGAATAACATAACGATATAGAACACAATCCATTTTTAGTATCAATTAAACAATGCCAAATTCCTATGTTTGTGAGCTAATCTCACACTAAACAAATCGACTATGCCTCAGATTATCAACATACAACGAGTCACAAAATATTTCTGAGTCAACTAAATAACAATTTCATTCTCTTTTCAAGTATATCGTCAAATGAATTTTCAGTGTGTACCTGGAAATTACAATGTGGAGAAGTTAGTTGCAGCAGCAGAATGCACAACAACAACAACCACACGACCACAGCAATCACACTGGATCAAACAGCAACAATAGACCAGTAGCACCAAATGCACAGGACAGCAGCAACAACAGACCAATAGCAGGGGAAAACAGGAGCCAAAATAACAGCAACAAATCAACACCCAGTCCTAAACTAACAGCAGTAGCAGAAGAACTAAGAACCCGGCAGAATCAACCACAAATGATGGACCAACAGCAGCCACACAACAACCCAAGCCAACAACAAATTCAACACAGCAGTAGCATGCAGCAGGAGATTAGTAACACCAACACAGGAACAACAAGCAACCAAATGACCAACACTCAGCCACTCCCAACTAAAACACACGAAAACAGTACCCAAAAGCCAATGAAACAGTCTCTTGGTCTATACTTCCTAGCTTTCTCTATCTATATCTTGTATATGTGTATTGTCAGCCCTTACTGTATGTATCCCAGTGTTCTTTTCTCTCCAGTTACTCTAGTTCTCTCCAATTCTGACTGTCCCCTTTCTCTCTAAATGTGTCTATCTATTTATAACCAAAACAACACCTAGGAGCACCCAGGTTCTGCAGAACAGACCCTTGCCCATCCTTCTTCTGTCCAAAACCACCAACAACTAGTTTTTAAACACTGGCCAACCCATATTCTGTTCTGTCCCAGCCACTTAAAATGTCTAAGTATGGGTCTTGTTATTTTAAATCAAAGACTGCAGGAACTGGTGGTGCCCTGCTGTACAGCAGGTTCCACTAGTTCATTTCATGGGTAAGGTATTTTTTAAATCCTAAGATGCCAAATTACTAACAGCTATATCCCAATATCATAGACAATTCAAAAGAGGAATCTGTTAAACCAAACAGTGGCTTGTATCAATCTTAACAGTGTTAATTATTATCCAGTGTTCCAACCAACAGACCCATATGACTAATCGACGATGTTCGCCTAATTGATTACAACACTCAATTAAGAACGGTCAATCACATAGGAACAGTAACTTGACACATTCGGACAGATTCAGCAAATAGGGGATTCAATCATTCGACGATTGTTAACTCGAGTCGAATGTTCATTCTAAAGCGAATACAATCCAGGGAATCACAACAACAACAAATGCGGGCCAGATAAAAGGCCTTGAAGGAGGAGAACAGAACCATTAAGAAGAATTCGACAAACCAACGAAATTCAATTTAACAAACAAACAGATAATAATATAAGTGATTAGAATAAGGAAAAGGAAGGTTTTACCTCAGAGACTCAAAGAGAAGACAACTCGGATTTATTCTTGGATTCAACTCGGGTTTGGACCTTTTGTTATTGAGGCCAATGGACCTTAATTGAGGTGTTTTCAATAGTGAAAACATCCCAATTAAGGTCTATTAGACCTCAATTAGGCATAAATCTAAATTAGGGTTCATGGCCGAGATTTTTGGGGTTTGGGTAGCTCGGGTTAGATTCGAACCAGACTAATGTTAGTGGGAGTGTGGGGGAGGTGAGGGGAGTTTATGGTGCGATTTTGAAGTGGTTTGGGATGGATTTTCAAATTCCGATGAACTTCGAACGGATATTCGAAGCGTTCGAGTAATGTTCGAAGCTAACTGACGCCGGATTCATGTAGAGGGGGTGTGGGAGATTGTTTGGTGTTAATTTGGGGTGGTTTGGGGTGGTGCCGCCGGCGGAGACGATTTCCGGCCGGCGGTTTGTGGTGGTGTGAGGCGGCGGTTTTGAGAGCAGGGAAATAGGGTTTTTAGGGTTTGGGGGGGTGTTTGTTATGTTAAAATACCAAGGTTAACGTGGGCCGTTGGATGATGAGAATCCAACGGCCAGGATCAAAAGATGAGGGGATTAATGTGATCCATCCGATCAACACAGATCAATGGCTTGGATCTCTTTACCAAAGACAAAAA
The DNA here is from genome assembly GCA_032618575.1 of Nicotiana noctiflora. Classification (NCBI taxonomy): domain Eukaryota; kingdom Viridiplantae; phylum Streptophyta; class Magnoliopsida; order Solanales; family Solanaceae; genus Nicotiana; species Nicotiana noctiflora. The sequence goes on from JASVEL010012563.1 coordinate 33,331, forward strand.
CGCCGTCGTTTGGGTCTTGCTGGAGGCGGGTTGGACTGGACCAGGTGGGATTTGTTTGGGCCTGGTTTTTTTGGACCAAACTATGGCCCAGGTCTGATCTCACTACTACATGTATATATATATATATATGTACATGTATATATATATATATATATATATATATATATATATATATATGCATACCATTATCCCACACAATTACATATCACCTAAAAATGCAAATCACATAATTTCGATATCAAACACTAAAAATGCAAAGCCTAGTATATATATATTTTTTTTTGTATTTTACTAATTTGAATAAATCAACACGCACACGAAAAATGCAAATTTAAGATAAAAATAACACAAAATCACAAAATCATGCCCAACACGAAACTATTTTTATTTTGAATTTTCTGGGAGTACTTCTCAGGTAAGGCAAAAATCACGTGCTCACAGCTGCCCCTCTTTGCGCGTAAACACGCAGAGTTTTCGTGCAAAGATAAGTGAGCGGATATAAGCGATTTTGCCCATTCGAGCACTCCGTATGAAGCATTTTGGAAAAGTTTTGACCGAACCTTTGCTTCAGAAGGTCTCCTACATATCCCTGGCTAAAAGGGAATCAGGTCAATGTAGTTCGGGAAGTTCTGGTAGCTGGGACTACCATGATTGTTGTGATCTCGCTGTTATTGCTGTTACTGCTATTACTGCTGTTGCCACTGCTTAGCTGACCTCCTTGTTACACCGTTCTAAACAACAAAATAAGAAGCTAGACTAAGTTACAGCATTGCGAAATCTTATCTATCTCTTCATCTTGACTTTCTATGTTCCTTGCTATTCTGTCGGACTTGATGTTCCTTCCTTGCGATCTTCGAATTATTCTTCTTCGAAGTCTGAATCTATCTTTCTGATCCTTGTTGCCTTCCTTCTGATTTTGAATTGGAATTCCTGCTGGGGATTTCTGTTATACTCTACTGCTTCCCTCAAACAACTTCGAAAGTAAATTGCCACTCCATTATCCAGGCGGGCTCCCTGACTTCAACTATTACTTCAAAATTAAATCGCCATTCCATTCTCCAGGCGGGCTCCCTGACTTCAACTACAACTTCAAAATTAAATCGCCACTCCATTCTCCAGGCGGGCTCCCTGACTTCAACTACTACTTCAAAATTAAATCGCCACTCCATTCTCCAGGCGGGCTCCCCTGACTTCAACTACAACTTCAAAATTAAATCGCCACTCCATTCTCCAGGCGGGCTCCCTGACTTCAACTACAACTTCAAAATTAAATCGCCACTCCATTCTCCAGGCGGGCTCCCTGACTTCAACTACAACTTCAAAATTAAATCGCCACTCCATTCTCCAGGCGGGCTCCCTGACTTCAACTACAACTTCAAAATTAAATCGCCACTCCATTCTCCAGGCGGGCTCCCTGACTTCAACTACAACTTCAAAATTAAATCGCCACTCCATTCTCCAGGCGGGCTCCCTGACTTCAACTACTACTCACCGATTTCATCCTATCTTGATTACCTTCCTTTGCCTCTTGTACCCTATCCTCGTTCCTGCATTACCTCTCGGACCACCTTCTCTTCTGAATTATCCTGTCTTGGAATTGCTTTCCCCCAGTCGTATTACTTTTCTTCTGGCTGTTGGGGATATTTTTGGAACTGTTTGCTCGCCTGCTGGGGGTGATGCTGCTGAGGAAATATTCTTTGTTTCCTTCACCCCTCATTCTCTTCCTTCTTCCCCTACCTCTTTTGGGACTCACGCTTTTGTTTCCTTGATCAAATTTTAGGATGTAATACTGCTGGGGGAATCTCGAAGCCATTTTTTCTTTTTCCAATAACTGCTGGGGATGATACCAGGCTCAAAGATCACCCCATCTTGTGTTGCTTTCTACCCTTATCCCCTGGGTCCTTGCTTTCAAGAAAATTTTCGCGACAGGAGAAAATTTTCTGCCCCAGTTTGATAAACTTCTGGACGGTATGCTTTTCTGCCAACGAACCCTCTTTTCCTGCTTTTAAATCAAAGAAAAATTGTTAGTTTCAAAATGCGGCGAGTGGTCGTGCCACTCTTGTTGGGGCCATTTTCTTTTCTCTTTCAACCGCTTGGCCTCTCTCGAACTTTGTGGGCGATGTTGACGCTTGCTGGGGACGATGCTCTTTCCACGAACGACCTCTCATCTTTCCTTTTATTCCACTCTTTGGTTTGATCCGACTCTTTTTAGCCGGCGATCTGTTGCGCGAAATCATCTTTCGGACATGCCACATGTGTCCATCATACTCCATAATTCTTGCGAACCTCCCACTCAGCCTGTCATCCCAATCTTACTATCGTAACGACTTCTGTCTTATTGCCTCGTTCCACGCCTATTCATTTTCAATATACTGCTTCGGGAGACTTGGTAGTAAGCTTTGAAGAATCAATTTTCGAAAATGAAAGAAAAGAAACGACTACTGACCGCAAATGAGAAAAGAAGAGAAAAACTTTTCTGAACTCAAAATAGGAAAACTTATCTGAATGTGTGCCTGATCCAATGGTTATGCCGCGCCTTTGAGATTAAACTACCCAGTCTATTCATATCAATCACTTTCTGATGCCGCGTTCTGCTAGAGGTAAACGGATGTCCAAACCTTGTCTCATGCGGACATCTTGTAACCATCTCGTCCTGTCACCTCACAGTGCCCTTCAAAGGGTTTTCACTAATGAGATTCTCTCATTTCTCTCTATCTCCCGTCGCCTTGAGGTGCCCGTAAAGGTTTTCACCGTAAGACTCTCTCATTTTATTTCTCTCAACTTCCTTCGCCTTAAGGTGCCCTCGAGGGTTTTCACCGTTAAGACTCTCTCATTTACGTTTTCTTTCCGCGCGGCGGGGTATCACCCCTGAGATTCCTTCTAGAGCGTTATCCCCTTTCGGCTTGTGCATCCTGGATTCAACCGAGGGTCGGGATGTCACTCTTGGCTTTTGTTCACATGACTTGGCACTTTTCAAATACTGATCGAGAGGTCTTTCTGGTTCTTAATATGGTTTCTGCGCGTGAGGCTGAAGAAAGGGGTTTAGCCTCAACGGTTAACTTATTACAACTTTCGGAATCCACACTATCTTTCAAACGAAACAATGACTTCTGCCCCAGTTTTGTTGCTTGGGGGATTTTTGATTTTTATTTTATTATGACCGAGCCGTGTGGCGCCTACGTATCCTTCTTGAGGAATCAGGTCGAACGTAGTTCACTTTTTCTTGTATTACTTCTTTGTTTCTTTTCTATTCTGTTACACATCCTCCTTGATGATTCCGAAAGAGGGTATATGAAAGAATAATTAAGGCTCAAATGGGGAAACAAAGGTTAAAGTGTTTGGGTAGCAGAAAAATTGCCTCTGTCATTTCATTCTCCGAAAAATGCCAAATACACACAAACGAAACCAAACGTTGACAAATGCATCAAAGAATTACACATAATATCTCTTAACTGCATCAGAGATGATAGCCATATCGGTGCATCTTCCCTCGACATCGGTCAAACATAAAGCGCCGTTGGATAATACTCTAGTTACCACAAAAGGTCCCTGCCAATTTGGAGCGAACTTGCCTTTCGCCTCGGCCTGATGTGGTAGAACTCTCTTCAGCACATGCTGTCCCACTTCAAATCTCCTGGGACGTACCTTCTTGTTATAGGCTCTCGCCATTCTCTTTTGATACAATTGGCCGTGACATACTGCTGTCAATCTCTTTTCATCAATCAAGCTCAATTGCTCTAATCGGGTTTTGACCCACTCGTCGTCATCAATCTCAGCTTCGGCGATGATTCGGAGGGATGGAATCTCAACTTCTGCGGGTATTACCGCTTCAGTCCCGTATACCAACAAGTAAGGAGTTGCACCTACCGAAGTCCGGACGGTAGTGCGATAACCCAACAGCGCAAATGGCAACTTTTCATGCCATTGCCTAGATCCTTCTACCATTTTCCTCAATATCTTCTTTATGTTCTTGTTTGCTGCCTCGACCGCACCATTTGCTTTTGGGCGATATGGTGTGGAATTTCGATGTGTAATCTTGAACTGTTGACATACCTCTCTCATCAATCCACTGTTAAGATTTGCACCGTTATCTGTAATGATCATCTTCGGAATTCCAAACCTACAAATGATGTGGGAGTGTACGAAGTCCACTACCGCCTTCTTGGTCACTGATTTGAATGTCTTGGCCTCCACCCACTTGGTGAAATAATTAATCGTTACCAGAATGAACCTATGACCGTTGGAAGCGGCAGGCTCAATAGGTCCAATAACATCCATACCCCATGCGACAAACGGCCATGGTGCGGACATTGTATGCAATTCGGTCGGCGGAGAATGAATCAAATCTCCGTGTATCTGACACTGATGGCATCTTCGCACGAAACTTATACAATCCCGCTCCATAGTGAGCCAATAATATCCTGCTCGAAGAATCTTCTTTGCCAATACGTATCCGCTCACGTGTGGTCCGCAAACTCCCGAGTGTATATCCGTCATCACTGTTGTGGCTTGACTTGCATCTATACATCTCAACAATCCCAAATCTGGGGTTCTTTTGTACAGCACCCCTCCACTAAGGAAAAATCCGTTCGCCAACCGCCGAATAGCTCGCTTTTGATCTCCAGTTGCTTGCTCTGGGTATACTCCTAACCTGAGGTATTCCTTGACATCATGAAACCACGGCTCACCATCCACCTCTTCCTCTATTACATTACAATAAGCATGTTGATTCCGGACATGGATATGTAACGGATCGACACGAACCTTGTCCGGGTGATGTAGCATTGATGCTAAAGTAGCCAACGCGTCGGCAACCTCATTATGCATCCTCGGGATGTGCCTGAATTCTACCGATCGAAAGCGTTTGGTCAAATCATGCAAACACTGACGATATGGGATAAGCTTTAAATCTCTGGTTTCCCATTCTCCCTGAATCTGATGTACCAAGAGGTCCGAGTCCCCCAAGACCAAGACGTCCCGTACATCCATGTCCACCGCTAATCGCAACCCCAAGATACATGCCTCGTACTCGGCCATATTATTGGTACAGTGAAAACGCAGTTGAGCAGTAACAGGATAATGATGTCCTGTTTCAGATATGAGCACGACCCCTACTCCGACTCCTTTTGCGTTTGCCGCTCCATCGAAGAAGAGCTTCCATCCTGGATCCTTGGTAGGTTCTAACCCCTCAATCTGCAATACTTCCTCATCTGGAAAATACGTCCTCAAAGGTTCGTATTCGTCATCAACGGGATTTTCAGCTAAGTGGTCGGCCAGGGCTTGAGCTTTCATAGCCGTCCTTGTCACGTATATGATGTCGAACTCCGTAAGTAATATTTGCCATTTTGCTAACCTCCCTGTAGGCATAGGTTTCTGGAAAATATACTTCAACGGATCCAGATGCGAAATGAGGTAAGTGGTGTAAGAAGACAAGTAGTGTTTCAGCTTTTGGGCTACCCAAGTCGGGGCGCAACATGTCTTTTCTAGATGAGTGTACTTGACCTCGTGGACTGTGAACTTCTTACTGAGGTAGTAAATGGCCCGTTCCTTCCTGCCGGTAAGATCATGCTGCCCCAGTACGCAGCCAAACGAATTCTCCAAGACCGTCAGATAAAGAATCAGGGGTCTACCTGGCTCAGGCGGAACTAGTACGGGTGGATTTGACAGATACCCTTTGATCCGGTCAAACGCTTCCTGACATTCCGCCGTCCATTCTATCGCAGCGTCTTTCTTCAATAGGCGGAATATGGGTTCACAAGTTGCCGTAAGCTGGGCAATAAACCTACCGATGTAATTCAACCTTCCCAACAGACTCATTACCTCTGTTTTATTCTTCGGCGGGGCTAACTCCTGAATGGACTTGATTTTGGATGGGTCCAACTCAATGCCCCGTCGGCTGACGATGAATCCTAGCAACTTTCCTGAGGGAACTCCGAATGCGCATTTGGCCGGATTGAGCTTGATGTCGTACCTTCGAAGTCTTTGAAAGAACTTCCTGAGGTCGGCAACATGGTCTTCTTGACGCCTAGACTTTATGATCACATCATCCACGTACACCTCGATTTCCTTGTGTATCATATCATGGAATACCGTAGTCATCGCCCTCATATATGTTGCTCCCGCATTCTTCAAACCAAACGGCATCACTCGGTAGCAATAAGTCCCCCACGGTGTGATAAAAGCCGTCTTTTCTGCGTCCTCTTCATCCATCAAAATCTGATGATATCCCGCATAACAATCCACAAAGGATCCAATTTCGCGTCCGGCGCAATTATCAATCAGGATATGGATATTGGGAAGTGGGAAATTATCCTTAGGACTTGCCTTGTTGAGATTGCGATAGTCCACGCATACTCTGATTTTTCCGTCTTTCTTTGGCACCGGTACTACGTTAGCCAACCATTCAGGGTATCGAGTGACACGAATGACTTTCGCCCGCAACTCCTTGGTTACTTCCTCCTTAATCTTCACACTCATCTCCGTCTTGAATTTCCGTAGTTTCTGCTTGACGGGAGGATATGCCGGATCAGTGGGTAATTTATGAACCACTAGATCAGTGCTGAGTCCTGGCATGTCGTCGTACGACCATGCGAAAATGTCTTTAAACTCCATGAGTGTTTTGATCAGTTCTTCTCTCAGATTGGGTTCAATATGGACACTTATCCGGGTTTCCTTGACGTCATCCGCATTCCCTAGATTAACGGCCTCAGAGTATCATTTAAATTTGGTTTGGGTTTTTCCTCGAAGTGACTTAATTCTTCACCGATTTCTTCTACGGCTTCATCATCGCCGTACTCCGACTCACTCTCGTCACTTCTTATTTCATGTGTTATTATTTCCAAACCCGATTGACTTTCTAGACTGGGTTGATTAATCTTTAAGCACGCCATATCATTAAGATCAGTTGCAAGAAGGCTGTTCAGAAAAGTAAAAAGAAGAAAAGATAAACAAAATTAGACACGAAGGAACCAAATTTCATTGATGGGAATTGTACAAAGGGAAAACAAACCGCAAACTTAAATCAAAAATGAACAAAACAACGGGATTTTACTCCGGGGACAAACCCCCAACACAACATTTCGAAAGAAAAACAATCCAAGACAAACTACCAAGACTCCTTCCGGACAGGGAGAGGAGTAGCCTTCCAGTTATTCAGTTTTGCCTTTGGTCCCACAAATTGTATCTCGGCGTGGCTAGATCCTTCACCGTCCTCGAGCATACATACATCTGTGAATAGGTTTTCGAACTTCCTGAAGAACTCTTCGTCTGGCCTGACCGTAGGACCGGGAATCTTTGGCGCCGGATGTCCTCTTGCTCCGGACCTGACAAAAGATTGGGAAAGGCGTGGAACAGGCTTTGGGAGCACCCATGTTTTCTGCTTACTCCTCTTTGCTCGCCGGATGTCCTCCGAGGTTGGCTGGAATCCCAAGCCGAAGGTTCCCAAGTTTTCGACCACTGATACCGGTTGTATAATTCCTTGCAGAGATGCACCTAGCCCTTTACCGGGTACGAAACCATGTCGCAACATTTCATGCGCCACCATGACATCCGCGGTAATTGTTCTGTCGCCCGGGAATACATTCCCCTTCCGGAACTCGGTGGGCGGACACCACATCGCAGACCTGATACACCCACGGCCCAACATCTTCTTCTGTTTCAACAAAGGGAATGATGGTGCCCGATTGTGGATCGTTCTCTCCATGGACGACGATCTCCTGCTGGTCCCATTCAAACTTGACGAGCTGGTGTAAGCTGGATGGAACTGCTCTTGCGGCATGAATCCATGGTCGCCCTATTAGGAGGTTATATGACACCACCATGTCCAGCACCTGGAATTCCATGGTGAACTCCACCGGCCCGATTGTCAAGACTAGCACTATGTCACCAACCGACGCTTTGCCTCCTCCGTCGAACCCTCGAACACATACCCTGTTCTCGCGTACCCTGCCGATGTCTACTTTTAATTTGCCCAGTGTAGAGAGAGGACAAATGTTAGCACCGGACCCATTATCGACCAAGACTTTGGTAACCACCGCCTCTTCACACTTCACCGTAAGATATAAAGCCCTGTTGTGCTCAGTGCCTTCCTCAGGCAACTCGTCATCGGTGAAGGTGATCCGATTTGCTTCGAAGATCCTATTGGTGATCTTCTCCAAATGGCTCACTGAGATTTTATCCGGTACATGTGCCTCATTCAAGACTTTCATCAATGCTTGCCGATGTTCTTCAGAATGTATCAGCAAGGATAGCAATGATATTTGCGCCGGAGTCTTCTTCAACTGCTCTAAGACAGAGTAGTCATGCAGCTTCATCTTTTTCAAGAATTCTTCTGCTTCTTCATCAGTGACCGGCTTTTTCAATACTGCCGGAGTGGTCTTCCTCAATTCCGCAAGGGCAAAACATCTCCCCGAGCGGGTCAACCCTTGGGCTTCACAAACTTCCTCTTTCACCTCCTTTCCTCTGTAGGTCGTTGTAATCCGAGCATAATTCCATGGGACAGCCCGGCTATCAGTTACTGGCAACTGTGTTGCCGGCTGGATGATGAAGGGGTCCATTCGAACGCCTGCTACTGTCAAAATGGGCTTGATTGCTGCCCCCGGTACAACTATCTTGGCCGGCTTCACCGGTACTTCGTTCACACTTTCCTTTCCTGCTTCCGACTCTCCTGGTATGTCTTTCTTGCAACTGGGTGACTCATCAAGGCTTGGCCCTTTTCTCGTTCCTACCCCGCTAGACTTAATCATCATTACAGTCTGAGAGGCTTTCTTCTTTCCTTCCTCCGCCCGTACCAACTCGATCATATTGGTCTCATGATGAGTTGGAAGCGGGTTTTGGTTGATGTTGGGCTCGGTTGGAGTCTGGACCTCAATCCTGCGAGTGTCAATGAGCTCCTGGATGGCCGTCTTTAGCCTCCAACACTTTTCTGTATCGTGTCCCGGACATCCCGAGCAGTAGGCACAATTTACTGAATGGTCCAGGTTCTTCGGGAGGGGGTTTGGTAGCTTAGCTTCAACCGGATTGAGCAATCCTACTTGCTTCAACCGGTGGAACAGACTGGTGTAAGACTCTCCTAAGGGAGTGAAAGTCTTTGGCTTTGGCGCCCTGTCGCCCCTGAATGCCCGGTTCGGACGGAAACTCGCGCCCGAGGGATTTCTGTAAGCTCTTGGGGGTGGATGATTGTTCTGGGGGTTCGGTGCACGCCACGGTGCATGGACAGGAGGTGCAGAATAGGACTGTGCATGGTGGACAGTGAAATGGGGATCAGGTGCGGGATAGTAATGTTGCGGGTGGCTATATGGGTTGTGGGAGTAATTTTGGTGGTGAGGTTGGGGTGGGCTATATTGGGGTGCGGGGCCTCTATTTCTGAACCATGCCCCGGACTCGACGGCCGCAACTTCCTCTCTCCTCTTTTTTCCCAGTACTCCTCCAGTACCACTTTGGATAGCCTGAGTGGTGGCTTTCAGTGCCGAGTAACTCATGATCTTGTTGGCCTTCAAACCCTCCTCGATCATACCCCCCATTTTTATCACCTCAGTGAATGATTTGCCTACGGACGTTACCAGATGTCCGAAGTAGGTGGGCTCTAATGTCTGCAAGAAGTAGTCCACCATCTCGCTTTCTCTCATCGGCGGATCTACCCTGGCCGCCTGTTCCCTCCATCGGAAACCAAATTCCCTGAAGCTTTCAGCAGGCTTCTTCTCTAATTTTAGCAATGAAAGGCGGTCGGGGATTATCTCAAGATTGTATTGGAACTGGCCGATAAAAGCTTGAGCCAAATCATCCCACGTAAACCATCTACCGGGATCCTGTCTAGTATACCACTCCAGCGCAGATCCTCCCAGACTCTGGCCGAAGTAAGCTATCAGAAGTTCGTCCCGTCCTCCGGCCCCTCTCATTTTACTGCAGAACCCTCGGAGGTGGGCTACTGGGTCGCCGTGCCCCTCGTATAGGTCGAATTTGGGCATTTTAAACCCTGCTGGTAACTGGACGTCCGGAAATGGACATAGATCTTTGTAGGCGACACTGACCTGGTTGCCCAAACCGTGCATGTTCCTGAAGGACTGCTCCAGGCTTTTAACTTTTCTGACAACTTCCTCGTGTTCCGAACTTTGGAAGTGCTTTTCCGGTTCTGCCGGATTATCCCAGTGAGGTGTATGTGATTGTGGTTCAGGAGCCCTGAAAGTAGGCTCTGGAGGATAGTAAGAGTTGTCATGGATCTAAACATGCGGCTCACAGGACGGCCTTTGTAGAGTAGCAGGTGGAGGTGCCACAAAAACAGGGGTGACCGGAGGAGGATTTGGTTTGGCTGGTGGAGTGTGGGTGGCATATGGGTTTTCCCCCCTGAAAGTATGGATAGATCGGGGCGCTTGTCGAAGGATCGATGGGTGGATGTTCCGGAGCTGAGGCGAGAGTAGGGCGGTTTGGTGAAGACTGTTCCCTGGCCCAGGCCAGGTGCATCTCTGTTATCCGTTGTTTTAACCGGTCTACCTCTTCTTTCATGATTTGTAGCTCGGATTTTTCTTCCTCGAGACTCTTGCCAGAACTAGACATGCTTACTGTAACCGGTCCTTTGGATCTAGTACGGTAGTGATGGCCGGCCAGTATATTCTGTCAAACCAACTGCTAAACTTTCTGGAAATGCAACAAACTTGTTAGTTCACCGAGTTTGACAGATATGTTATAGCACGTTGGATGCAATGCACCTAACCAAATAACCCTTTCTACATGTACTCTTAACATGCGTCATTCCGGCCCTTTTTTCTTTTTCTTTTTCTTTTTCTTTTTCCTTTTTTCTTTTTCGACTATCTTTGCAAGCCTTATTGTTATTTAACCTTTGGATTCTTTTTCTTTCTTTTTTAGTGGTGGTCGAATCTTATGTGGATTGCCTACGTATCACGTTCTCGCGTGAATCAGACCGAGCGTAGTTCTGTTAACAGGATTGTGGCAAAATTCAGTAACTTTTATATCAAATAAAACCGTGTAGTTACAAAACACGTCTTACAACAATCAGCAAAACAAAAGAAAATGCTTGACTCGAAAACGTAAAATAACATGCCAACTGGCTTGACCCAATATTTCAAAAATACATTTTTAATCAAAGGTCTACTGCTCTAAAATTCCTGGGGGCCCGCGAGGCATCATTCGGCCTTGCCGCGGGCCTGGGCGTGAGGTCCTTGTGTAGTCCCCTTAATTCTTCCATGATCCGTTGAACATAGCCCATAATTGAAGCAAAAAGGTCGGCGCGGGGCATTTGTTCACAAGCTAGGCACTTCATGGTGACATAGTGCCCGATTTCTCCAATTCTGTCCTTGATCATGTCCCTTTCTCCGAGTAGCCGCTCTATCTGTTGGTTTTTCGCCCCCAATCTTCGAGCGTTGTTGGTGACTTGGTCTAGGAGCCTGTCTATTTGTTCTTGCAGTCGAGCCATCAAGTTGTGGCAACGGTCGAGGTCTGCTCTGGCATCTTGGGCTTGCTTAAAAACCCGCTCTCTGAGGATAACATTTGCTTCCCTTAAACTGGTGACGATATCAGTGTAATCCTCTTCCACCCGTTGTAGGTGAAGTGTATGTTGATGTGCCTCTTTTCTCCAGCTAGCTCGGATCCTCATTGTTTGGGCTTTAGACTCTTCCAATTCTCTTTGGACGTCGGCAACTTGGCTTTTCAAACCCTTTATCAATTTTTCTTCTGCCCGACTCCTCAACTGTCTGTCAGCATCCCTTTTCATTTGCTGGATTTGAGCTCTCAGAAAGTCATTTTCTTGTGCCAACTTCTTTTTATCTCCTTCGTTGGCGGCGGTTTGCACATCCATTTCAAATTGGAGCTCTTGGGTCCGTTGTTCTATCCTGCTGATCTTTGTTCTATAAGCTTCTTCTCTAGCCAACCAGTCCCATTGTTCTCGTGACGCTCCAGCAAACTCCCTGAGGTGAGGCCTTTTTGCGGGCCTTTGATGCTCCAGATCTCTACTATACCATGCAGGATATTCCGACGATACTTTGCCCCGGGCTCGATCTCGCACTCGAGTGTCTATTTTTAATGTCCGACACTCACTCCAAATCTTTCGGACCAGTGCTTCAGGGAACTGTCCTCCTGGTCCAATTTCAACTACATGTGGGCTGAGGTCTTCTTCTTTTGGGATTATTTGGCATCGTCCCAACTGTCTCAATACTCGACCCGGTGCGTAGGGCTGGATGCTGTTGAGGCCCATTAGCAATAAATACGATTCCGCGGCTGATGCATATATGACTTCTTCCACGGGTAGCCAACCAAACGTCCATTCTATTCCACTGGCTGTAGTCGAACGCAAAAGTCGTATCCATCCGCTGATCCCCTCTGGCAACTCATGTCCCTCGACCCTTGCAGGAAATTCTTCTATACAAGTTTTCTTCGGTGAACTATACCTCATAAATTGCGGATGATGACATAAGTGATCGATCATCCACATTTGGAGCAATACATTGCAAGCTTCAAAGAAAGTCCCTCCAGCTTTGCAGATGGTGAGTGCACGAAAGATATCCGATATTATCATGGGAGCCAAAGTACTGTTGTTCTGTTTCATCAAAGTGCTGACGACCCCTGCCACTTGTATGTTGATATTCCCATCTTTTCTAGGAAATATCAATGAACCTAGGAAAGCTATCATGAAGGCGATGCGTCTATGCTCCTCCCATTTTACCCGATTGTCTCCGCTGCAGATCTTGCTTTTGTGTTTGTTAAAGCCCCCATAATGACCATATTTGTCATATAGAAATGCCAAAGTGCAGAACCCTTCTGATAAGTCTGGGTTGTGTACAGTTCTGCGGATCTTTACCGTATCCAAAAACCGATGTACCGTCACTACCCTTGGTGCAATAAGGTATTGATCCCTCATAGGGACTTTTGGTCTTCCGACATATCCGGCTAATTCTTCCAGTGTTGGTGTGAGTTCAAAGTCTGAAAAGTGGAACACATTGTGTGCCGGATCCCAGAATGAGATCAAAGCTCGTATGATGTCTCCTCTCGGGGGAATATTTAGCAGCCCCACTAGATCTCCCAAGTATAGCTTAACGGCATCTTGTCCTTGCTCGCCCAAGTCGCTCCACCACCTATGCAAACTTAAGGGGACCTTGTTTATGATAGCTTCGGTTGTATTCTGACTCGTGCTCATTCTGCACATTTATTTAAGGTAATTCTTAGATGAAAGCGAAATTTTTACTTGTCCCAAAACTATCTTTTCTGAAAAACGAAACGGGCCCCAGGAATTGACTGGTAAAAAAGAGTGGTCGTTAAGGCAAAATTAAATGTCTTGGCGTTCCGCCATTAAAACTTATTTTGAAATATATGGGAGTTGGACCCGTTTAAAGGTTGCCTACGTATCTCACACTCGGTGAGAATCAAACTCGCGTAGTTCGGTCCGTCAAAACAACTATCTTTCCTTTATTGACTGTCAAAAAACACATTTTGTCAAAAACCCATTTTGTCGGCAAAGTCAATCTTCTGCCGTCTTTTATTGGCAAACTAAATTCGTGGACTTGTTGGTGAAACGTATTTTTGTATTTTTTTTGAAAGATATTTACTTCCCCATACTATTTCCTTTTGTGTTTTTTTTTTCTTTTCTTCGGTATTTAAAGGAACCCGGTCAACATGTCAAAATAAATGCTCACAACAAATATGATATGGCAAGATGGTCTTTCCTTTCAGGTTACCTGTCCTAGACGGACCCAACCCCTGTGTTGAGTCCCCTAAGTCAGAGATGATGCAAATAAACGTCCTGAATCTAGGCTCAATATCCTGATGCTTTTCAATGATACTAGACCGTGTACCCGAGCGGACGACTCGGATTTGAGGAGGGAGCTACGTACCGGGGACCCGCGGGATCGTCCGGCTTTGTAACTTATCCTGCCTCTTTTCTTACTTTGGTATTGACACTAACAGAAAGGGGAGTCTCAACCAGTAAGCACATCCCCGGGGTAAGAAGAGACGGGTTTTCGGCACAGTTTTATATACAGTTCACGCAATATCAAAGCGGTAAACATATAGCAGTTTGTATATACAGTACAACTAATATCAAAGCGGTAGACATGTAGCACATTAATTAAACATGTAATAAAATCAGATATAGACAAAATAACAATTTAAATGAGCTCGAGTTCTTAGACCCCGAACCGAAGTTCGAGGTCATGGTCCCCAGCAGAGTCGCCAGAGCTGTCACGCCTCCTTTTTACGCATCCACGAGGGCGCAATGGAGTTTTTCCAATTAAAGGACAATCGAAATGGGATTTATTTATTTAGTTCAGAGTCGCCACTTGGAAAAATAATGGTGTTCCAAGTCACCGGTTTAATCCCGAACCGAGGAAATTTATGACTCTATAATACAGTCTGCGAAACTAGAAATCTGGATAAGGAATTCTGTTAACCCGGGAGAAGGGGTTAGGCACTCCCGGATTCCGTGGTTTTAGCACGGTCGCTCAATTGCAATTTGGTTTCTATCTGATTCTTTTATATATTTTGACTATGTGCTTTTAATGCTCCGCTCTTATTTTTTAGAAGAATTGCGACGTTACGAAAACACGTTTCGAGCCGCACCGTAACCAGTACGCCTAGGGGTGGGCATATATCGGGTAAAACCGATAACCCGAACCGTTAATTCTTTATTGGGTTATCGGTATTGGGTTATTGGGGTAACGGTTCGGTAACGGGGTAAACAATTTTTTTTATTGGGTTAACGGTTCGGTCTCGGTTTATATTTTTGTTATCGGGTAAAAACCGATAACCCAATAAGAATATAGTAATTTACGAATTTACCCTTATATACTAGGGTTTCCTTTTATTTTAATAGCTTACTCATTCTCTGTTAAGTGTTAATGTGTTATACACTTATACTGTTAGTGTTATTATCGGCAGCCTCCCTCCGCCTCAAACTTGTATCTCGCAGCCTCCGCCTCAAACTCCAGCCTCCGCCTCAAACTCCTCCCTCCGCCTCTCGCAGCCTCCGCCTCACTCCAGTCGCCAGTCGGCTCTTCCATTCCAGTTCACTCCAAGAAGGCAAGAACAAACTCATTTATGTTCCCTCCAGTGACCAGTCCACTAAGAATCCGTCACTCAATCTGCATTTCTTATTTTGTCTTGTCGAGACTATGGATTTTCATTCCATTTCTTGCTTTCTGTCTCACCCTCTCTCCACTTTGAATATTCATCTAATTTGTCATTAGATTTTGAGTTTATCAATTGCAAATTTTGCTTCATCTTTAAATGATACTATGTTTTACTTGAAAATTGCAAATTTTACTATGCTTCATCAATTGCAAATTTTGCTTCATCAATTGCGAAGACTTGAAAACACTCAAAAAATTGTAGAACCTGGTTTCATCAGTTGCGTCATTTAACATTGTTGATGTAAAATTTGACATTATCGTTCCTAACAAATTTTTTCTTTGATGTGCAGAAAAACTTATTGAACTACTTATTGGAGCCCAGACTAGATATACGTCTTCAGCAGCTGTCCCTTCAAATACGTTCCTGAATCGCATCGTGTTCAATCGCATCGTGTAAGTTTGGCTCAAGATTTTTGTTTGCTTCTTGTTAATTGTTGTGTTTGCCTCTGTTTGCTTCTATTTTTGTTTTCTATTAGAGGAGTAGCAATTTTCTTATATTCATTTTGAGATTTGGTTTCTCGCAATCTCACAGTGACACAAAAATATGGCCGAAAATATGATGATTGATAAGGTGATTGGTGAAAGTGGTGCTTCTAATTCAAATGCGACATCACAGTCTCAATCAGTTCAATCGACAACAAAGAGACAAAGAAAAAAGAGGTCTATTGCATGGGAACATTTTGACCAAATTATTGATCCGGAAGGAAATCAAAAAGGTGTCTGTAAATATTGCAAAAAAGAATATTTTGCTGATTCGAAAGATAATGGTACGAAATCACTCCTTACACATATGCCTAATTGTCCAAAAATGCCTTTAAGTGTTGCTAAAAATCAATCTAAATTAGGCTTTAAACCTATTCCGGGGGGTAACAAGGGTGATGTAGCTGTTGTTCCATGGAAATTTGATCAAGAACAATGTAGGAATGCTTTGTGTCGTATGGTGATTGTTGATGAACTTCCTTTCAGCTTTGTTGAAAAGGAAGGTTTTGTGAATTTTATGAAAGTTGCTCAACCTTTTTTTCGAATTCCTTCACGTAAAACTGTGACTCGAGATTGTTTTGATCTTTTCAATGAGGAAAAACGTAACTTAGTGAAGCTTTTTAAAGACCAGAGAGTTTGCCTTACCACTGATACTTGGACTTCCTTGCAACGAATAAATTATATGTGTATTACTGTTCATTGGATTGATAGTGAATGGAAAATGCATAAAAGAATTATCAACTTTTGTCCAATTTCTAGTCATAGGGGTGAAGATATGGCAAATAATATTGTTAATTGTTTGAAAGAGTGGGGGTTACAAAAGATTTTCACTATCACAGTTGATAATGCCAGTTCAAATGATGTGACGGTGAAGGAGCTTTCTAAGAAGTTAACTAAATGGGGGACCAATTCCATGAATGGTAAGCACCTTCACGTAAGGTGTATGGCTCATATTATGAATCTTGTTGTTCAGGATGGTATAAAAGAATCAAGTGTGTCTATTGAACGTATTAGGCAAGCAGTGAGATATATCAGGCAGTCTTCCTGCTAGGTGGAAAAAGTTTCAGGAATGTTGTGATGAAGGAAACCTAGTTAGGAAAGCTTTATGTTTGGATGTTCCTACAAGGTGGAATTCTACATATTTGATGTTGAATAGGGCTATTGAATATGAGACTGCAATTTTAGACTATGTTGATCATGATATTGGCTTGTCACATCATCTTGAGTTTGTTGATATTGTGGATGGAAGTCCTGCAGGTACACTTTTGAGTAGTGATTGGGAGGATGTAAAGAAATTGACAAAATTTCTTGAAATCTTTTATAAGATTACTATAAAGGTATCCGGCTCACTTTATGTTACATCAAATCATCATTTTCTTGAAATTTGTCAAGTTGCTGTTTACTTGAAACAATTGATATTAAATAAAGATGTTCTTTTGGGTTCAATGGCAAAGAAGATGAAGGAGAAATTTGATAAGTATTGCGGTGATCCAGAAAAAATGAACAAAATGATTTTCATTTCATGTGTTTTGGATCCTCGATACAAGTTTGATTCTTTTAGTTTTGCACTTGCGAAGATGTTCGAAGAGAAAGGGCCAATTATTGCGAAGGGAGTGCATACATACATGACTTCATTGTTTGAAGAGTATGTAAAGTCTCATTCAAAAGATAATGATTGTCATCCTTCTTCATGTTTATCTAACTCTTCATTGGACACAATGGAAGCATCAATTGGATCTTTTGGTTCTTTCTTTGAAGAATTACAAAGACATAAAGATGAGATTGGAAGTTCAGATTCTAAATCAGAATTAGAAAAATATCTTACAGAAGAAGTTGAAAATAAAATAGCAGACGGTAATATATTGCTTTGGTGGAAAGTAAACTCACCTAGATTTCCTATTCTTGCTGAGATGGCTCGGGATGTGTTATCTATTCCAATTTCAAGTGTTGCATCTGAATGTGCATTTAGCACGGGAGGGCGTATTCTTGATTCATTTAGGAGTTCATTGACTCCTAAATTGGTGGAAGTTCTAGTGTGCCTTCAAGATTGGCTTCGAAGTGAGCCATTACCAGTAAGTGTTGAGGAAGATTTAGATGTTCTCGAGAAATTAGAACAAGGTAACAATATTTTAATTTGTTTGATTGTATATTATTTTTATAAATAGTTTATTTAATATTATTGTTGTTTGACTTGTTAATATATATTCTCATAGATTTTGCCAATCTTGGAAACGAACCATGCGACGATGATGTGTAGAATCTTTGATAGTTGTAAGTTAAACTTTGGTAAGTTAATTATTCAACTTATATAAATCTTTTACTGTTCACCCTAATATGTTGTTTTAGCTCAACATTGTTATGCAATTTGCTTTTGGTTACTCGTATTTATGGCAAAGCACAAAGGTTGACACAACTTCTTGTTTGTTGTCTTGTTTTCAACACCTGCTGATTGCAAGCTTTATGCCTAATGTCTTTAATAATGACGATACCTTTGTGCCCTTTATATTTTCAGGGACCTTTAGCTTTCTATAAAGGCTTTATCCCAAATTTTGGACGCTTGGGATCGTGGAATGTTATTATGTTTCTGACATTGGAGCAGGTAAAGAGTGGTGGAATCCTATTCCTAACTAAGCAGATTCTTTTCCATTCATAGTTGACAAAAATTTATGCTAGATTAGCATATTTGCTTCAGTAAGAGGCTTCCCCAACTTTTAGTTGCTTCATGTTTTAGCTGTTCACTCGGCAAATACATCATACAATAGTTGGCTTACCCTTTATATCTTATTTTTGGCAGGCGAAAAAGTTTGTAAAAAACTTAGAATCAGCTTGATGTCAAAGAGATGGATTATCAAGCAGAGGATTACTAATATATAAATTAAACATGGATTGGCACAGCAGCCACTAAAACAACGATTGTTTGCAACATTCCTTTTTTTTTTCATTTTCATGAATAATTTGTCCCAATGGGGAACACAGCAACTGTGGGAGAGAAACTCAGAGGCGTTTGATAGGTTTTCCCCTCTTACTATTGTTGTAGACTGCAAATGTTGTACCCTCATTTCCTTTTGGTTACTATGGGATTCTATTAGTGATTTTTGGGAATTGACTCCAATGATAAACAATGAAGATTCAGCTCGAGCTGTGTGTTCTTCTTGTTGAGTTTTTTTTGGTTGGTTTTTAGGCATCAGGTGTTTGGGTAGGCATTGCAGTATAATGATAAACAATGGAGTGCATGGGTAGGCATTGCAGTATAATGAGTCAGTTAGCTTATTTATTAGTCAAAGTTATATTGCTATTGTTGGAATGACATTATCTGTGTAAATCAGTCAGCTGCAACTCAAATTAATCCCTTAGCTCACAGCATACAAATTCACAAAATGTAATGTATTTTAAAAAGAAACTCCCAAACTTAATTGTAGTTTTATCTTATCGGGTAAACCGATAACCGAACCGATAAGGATCAATAACCGATAAGTCGATAACCGATAACTAATATCTTATCGGTTTGGTTATCGGGTTATGATATTTGTAAACCGATAACCGATAGGCAAAACCGATAATTTCCAAAACCGAACCGAACCGACCGATGCCCACCCCTAATGTCTGGTAGTGTCCATATGAGTGGTATTTTGGGCTCGATGAGCGGTTATATGGCTATATGATGTGTATGATTTGACTGCAGGATGTGTTCATATAGCTAATGTGACGGGAAGAGTTTTTTAAGATGTAAAGAGGATTATTGGGTGCTTGATTTCCTTCTTGATATGGCGTATAGTCTCGAGTTTTGAGTATATTGAAATATCTTTCATGTTGTTTAATTACATAATGAATTAGATTATTATGTGTTATTGATGAGTTGAGACTCAGAAAGATTGAGTGATTGCACAGTAATTGTGGCTACAAAAGGGTATAAAAAGATGCCAATTTAAGGCTAAGCATGTGAGTTACCTCATGCGGGGTAGTCTACGGAGGTATGATCCTTATGATATTGTGTGGAGGCTTTCTTTCCTACCAGCGGGTTATAGGTGTTGCGATATGAGTTTGGATTGGTTGAGAAAGTTGACCTAACTATCACCAGGATGAATGCGAGCTTAGCAGATGATTTGAAGTATTAGACGGTTTGTGTTACATGGGCTTATGAAGGATTTAGTTGAACCTCACTGTGGTATTATGACAGTAATAGAGTATGGGCATTATGAGTTATCGAGTATTTTGATCTATGGTTTGAGAAAAGTGGGGGAATTTGCTGTCGACGATTTGATTGCATGGTTACGTGTTGTATTGGCTTCGGTCTGAGGCATACTTGTGGATCGGTTATGACCTACAGAGGTTGGTTTTGAGGATGACTTAAGCAAGAAAATTTTTAGATACATGGTGTATTACATTTTATGGGTATCTGTAAATCATGTAATGATTGAGTTGTTATTCGTGAAGGATGTAGTGTGCATGGAGTAAAAATTTGCTCGGTTGCGTTAATGCGAAGTTACTTCTTTGGGTGTTGTCGTGCTAATGGGGCACAAGACTTTCGGCCCTTTTGGGCGGTGTAATTGAGATTTGAGCAGAGTGGGTGACTCTCGCGAAGGTTCTAATGGGTTCAAGACTTATGTGTACCAATTGAGAATTTTTTTTTCTGGATTTATATATGGCTAGAATATAAGATTTGCATTAGAAAGTGTCGAGACTCGCGATATTTTTGTATCATTATATATTCAAAATTTTAGTGTCGGGGAGGTGAAGGAAACAACTCTTGAATTCACAGAAGGTCTCTAGAATGGGTGTCTTGGTTGTAATACTTTCGGGGTGCTTGAGAGAGAATACAATGGCTTATGGGCCTTAAGGTGGTATAGTTTATGCTAGGATCTCGTAGGGTGAGTTTTGGCTAAGGATCATTGTGTTCTGGAAAGGAGAAGTGTCACCTTGAGGATAATTCAGAAGGAACTTGGAGAAATAAGATAGCTTGGTTGTAGGTTGGATCAGCACGACAATAAATATGATCGGTTCTTTGAGTACTTATGATGTAGTGAGTCTCTACAGGTGTTTTGTGGCAATACTCTTGGGTTTAGCGACCTGCATGGCTTTGTTTTAGTTGCAGAGATTCAGTTCTTATGGTTTGTTTATGTGTAAATGGGTTTCGAAGAGTTCTGGATAGTTTCTGCCACGGTTTGAGATGGATATTTCCTACCGGCGTGAGGAGCATGTTGTGTATTACGATTTTCTCCTTGAAGAGATCAAATGGAATGTTTCTGACTGACCGGGTATAGTTTCTACACTTGGGCTCGATCTGAGCCTCCGGAGACTGCACACCTATAGTGAGTGCATGTACTTAGTGCGAGTGGCGAGTGATTGAAAGGATAGAGTGACTGTGAGGAGTGAGTGAACTGATACTCTAAGAGTATGCATATGGTTTTATTCTTGAGTAAATTGCATTCGACATGCACACTTGACATGTCATAGAAATGTATTTTTCTCATGCTATTTAAAACTGAAACATTTACGTGTTGAAAGTTTTGGGAAAAATTATAATTTTACAAACTTACTCATATTTTGGTGATTTCGGTAAAAGATTTGGGATTATACTGATATCATTGAAAATCATACCTATTTTCTAGAACTGTGAATGAGCTGAGCATTATCTTTGAATTACTTCTTTTATCACTTTTATTATATTGTTATGAACTGTTGTTGGTTATTGGTGTTGGACTCTGACCTTTCTTCTTACTCGTCACTACTTTCAACCTAAGGTTAGGTTTGTTACTTATTGAGTACATGTGGTCGGTTGTACTCATACTACACTTCTGCATCTTGCGTGCAAATGTTGGATGATGATGTTGTTGTGTACGGCTGAATTTGAGGATGTACATGTGTTCCGATCATAGCTACCTCTTGATTTTGGTAGCTTTAGAATTTTAAGTTTTTAATCTATATTTCAAACAGATGATGTACTTTATTTCATGCCAGCTTTGTAAATTCTATTTTTTAGAAACTCCTAATTTATACTACTAGTCTTTAGAAAATGTATAAAGGTTCAGTTATTTTATCATTCATTTATCTCAATAAATCTCATTAAATTGGATAGTAGTTAATTGATTTACCTAGCAAGTTTGATTAGGTTTGGGTCGTGACACTAAACTCAATTGTTAACTCACACCTTGACTCACATGTGCCATTGATAAAAGCTAAAGTTGAAAAAGAATTAAGTTGATCCAAGACTCTTCAAATCTAGGACTGATCCCTAGATTTTTTTGAGTAGCAAAAAGCTTAAGATTGGTATACTTGGTCCTCACAAAATTAACTATATATATATATATACTCCTAGCGCGTAACGCCATTGCACTGCAGTGTATATCTCAAAACAAAAATATACCATAACGAAAACGTGAATACATAATGCACTTAATAAATCTCATAGACGACCCACAAAATATTGGGACCAAGTCTTTTGACATGCCGGTATAGTCGAGACATAACAAACTTTGTTCAATTTATAAAAAAATATGATCAAGAGTTCATCATAGGCATATCAACAATATATATATATATATATATATATATATATATATTATAACGGAAAAGAGCCAAAAATGTTCCTATCGTTTGCTAAATGGTTTATAAATACCCTCCGTTCATCTATCCGTCCAAAAGAATACACTTCGTCCAAAAAAATACACGAAGTTAATTCTGTAAACAAAAATACCCCTGCGACTAACGGCAGAACGGATGAAGTGTATTATTTTGAACGGATAGATGGACGGAGAGTATTTATAAACAGTAGCAGACCCAGGATTTTGTGCAAGCGGGTTCAGTCGGAGAAGTCCATAACTAACATAAGCGGTATAAGCAGTATAAGCGGGTTCAAAAATAATTTATATACAAAATTTACCTTGCTTTAGCCATAATTTATAGATATACACTGTATTATTTTTTGACGAAACGGATTTAGTTGAACCCACCTCTCACCACTGGGGTCCGCCCCTGTTTATAAACCATTTAGTAAACGATAGGGATGAGTCATCATTTAATGACGTGGCGGCTTTTAGTTGGGCCACGTGGCAATATTTGACTAGAAAAAAAAATGAATATTATTTCAACCCATTTACCTTATCCGACACATTTACAAAAATGGATAGTATCTATCACATACGATCCCACTCATCTGATCTCCCATTTTCTTCTTCTCCAATTGGGACATCGCATACACACAATAACAAATTAATTAAAGAATAGATAAAACCCAAAATTAAATAACCTGAAATTCAAACTAGATTCTGAAATATCTCCAATCAAACTTAGAATAAGTATTGAAACTCTTAAATGGAAATCAACAGATACATTGGGTTGTTAAGTAAGAAAACAAGGATCAAAACAAACCAAAAATGTGAAACAAAAAAATTGAGCCCAAATACAAATATTGTCCAAATATATCAATCAAATCTAGGAGAATATTGAAACTTTGAAATGGACAAGTAATAGAAATCTTTGGATTTTTCTTAAGGAGACGAACGAGCCACAAAATAACAGAGAAAAAACAACTACATATAATTAATTCAAGCACACAAGAAAATAGAAATCAAGGTGCCAAAAAAACTTGAAAATATCACGTTATAGGATAAAGATTGAATCTATAAAAGGTAAAAAATAAATAAAGGGTTACATTCTAAAAATTCTTTGTGAGATGAGAGTGAGTGTGCTGAGTGATAAGAAAAAGAGAGGGAAAAGAAAAATCAAAGAAAATAATTAGGCGAGTCAAATAAATAGGGTCGGACCAGGTAATTAACAGTGTTGAAATAATATCAATTTTTGTTCCAATCAAAGATTGTCACGTGACTCATCTATATCATTTGCTAAATGGTTTATAAATATCTTGCATCCATCTATTCGTTTAAAAAAACACACTCAAACAGTTCTGCTGTTAGTCATGGGGTATTTTTGTTAATAGAATTAACTTTATGTGTTTTTTGGACGGATAGATGGACGGAGGGTATTTATAAACCATTTAACAAACAATAGAGATAGTTTTTATAATAAGGTTAACTTAACTTCATAAACATTGTAATGCATTTGAGGTATACGGTCAACTGAAGATAAAATGCAAGCAAATCGAGCACCATCCCCCAAGCCAGCACGGCTCTTTGCCAAAGAATAAGTATGAGCAATACTTTCGTGTGATCAATCATTAAAAAGAACTAAATAAGTATGTCTAATTGTGAGTGAAACAGAAAATATGAAAAAGAACATCATTTCCTCACTATATTAGGTAACTAAACGTTACCCCTATGTTCGTGGTGCATAAATGTTTTATTTTTCATTTAAAAACAATTTAATTTTAAATTATCCTTTAATTCTTGAATGTTGTGCTCACTTATCACTTTAAACCTAGACTAGATTGGGAAAAGGTGAAAGGAGAAGGAAAGAGATGGGTCTGCTGTCTCACAGAGTAGAAAAGAATGAGATAGCAGCAGGTGATCATATCTACACTTGGAGAACTGTCTTCACATACTCTCATCACGGTCAGTCTGTAAGCCTATTTCACTAATTTTCCCTTTCAGTAAATCCTAATTTTAACTTTTTTCTTCATTTCATGATACTGGAAATGATCGAAAACAGCAATTACTGCCGCATATGAACAATCTCGCGTTGTATACAGTAGCATTTGCCTTTAGATTAGAGAAATGATTGAGGAAATACAAACAGCCTTCTTTGTTAATTGTGGATAAATTTGGCTGATTGCATACAATTGAAATTGGCGGTTTTTATTTTAGGTGTTTTATTCCTCCTTCCTCTTCGTGGGTCGTCTTGGGTATCTCGTATATGTGAAAAAATGTCAACTTTTCCAGAAATAATATAGTATTTCTTATAATATGGGACTCCTGGCTGTAGCCAGCAATTTTATTTTCCGTGTCCGTGGATTGCAAATTAGTATAGGGAATTTTAAAAAGAAAATGCATGGCTGTTAATATTCTTATCTTACGTAATAGTGTAAAAGAAAAGAAGAAGAAAAAATGAAGTGTTGAGATGTTACAGACATTCACAAATCTAGAGGTCAACAAATTTGTTTTTTGGGGTGGGGGGGATGTGCATAAGTATAGAACTCACAGGATGCGTGTTTCTTCATTTGGTAATTTTTTTCTTGGATTTGTGAAAATGATGTATGTTAATCTCTGATTTTTACTCAAGTTTTTACTTAGCACTAACATTACAATGCCTTTGAAATGTTACTTGATTCCAAACAATCTTCATGTGTTAGACTATTCATTTACATTCATTTTCTACCCAGCCAACACTTATGGAACTTGTGAAAGTGTACTACTTTCGTCTAGTCAAACTTATGATTGTCCTATTAGGTGCATGGATAGTATTAGTTCCATTACATATGATCTCCAAATTTGCTGAAAATATGGCTGATGAGCCAAAAGAATAGTGGCTTAGAGAGCGTGTGGTGTTGTATGATCTCAGTGGGCTTTAGCTTTTGCATTTGGATTACATCCACACGCCAAGAAGATTTATCTAGCTAAATCGTAGTAGATTAAGCATAAGAAAAGGATAGAAGCGATGACACAATCCTCTTTAGAAGCATGTCCATTTAAGGTGCTGCTTTTGAAAATGCTAATGAGTTAATTCTGATAAGATGGTAATTTAGTTGCAGGACTATACCTCTATGTACACTGGAAACCTTGGGAACATATTGCCCATGTAAAGTTTATCTTAGACATTTATACTTTTGGTGTAGGAGGAACTATGTAAATAACAAAGAAAACATCCTGGAGCTCTTGGACTCTCTTCTATGCATATTTAGTACCTCCTTGGTACATTTATATCAACTATAGAATTATCTGTTAATAAAAATAGCAGGGACAACAACAACAATAGAACTGCACTGGGTTTTTGGTTGTTGTTGTTGTAAAAGTAGCAGGAAATATTGGATATTTGTCATGTTAATACTCTAGATCCTAGAGTTAACATGCATGTCTCCTGAATTTTGGATAACTGATCACCTTTGATATTGATGTATTACCATTATAACACTTTCTATTAATTAGTTAATTAGGCACAACAGGCTTCATCTTCTATATCTTTTTTTCTTGTCAAAGTGCCAGTCATTTATACTCCAGTATCTGTTGTGACTGAAAATGAGCTTAATGATATTCTAGTATTGGTAGCTGGCGTCATATTTTCAAATGTGTGAAATTCATGAGCAGGAATCTATGTTGGTGGAAGCAAAGTTGTTCATTTTACGCGTGAGCAAAATATTGTTTCAGGAGACACAATTCTCTTCTCTGCTCCCCCAAAACTCTCATCAGTTTCTAGTACAAATGTGTCTTCGACCTGTACAAATATTCTTGACTGCGGATTTCAGCACAAGGAAAGTGGGGTGGTTCTATCTTGCTTGGATTGTTTCCTGGGTGATGGACTATTGTACCGATTTGACTATGGAGCCAGCCCTTCAGTTTTTCTTACTAAACTCCGAGGTGGCACATGCACCACTGCACAATCTGATCCTCCAGAGGCAGTGATCCATAGAGCCATGTACTTGCTTCAAAATGGTTTTGGGAACTATGATGTCTTCAAGAATAATTGTGAAGATTTTGCATTGTACTGTAAAACAGGTCTTCTTGTTGTGGACGAAGATGCTCTTGGAAGGAGCGGTCAAGCTGCCTCTGTTATAGGTGCTCCTTTGGCAGCTATTGCTTCTTCACCCCTTAAGTTATTCATGTCAAATCCGGCTGGTTTAGTCTTAGCAACCGCTGGAATGTATTGTTTGACGAGGTATGCAAGTGACATTGGTGTGAGGAGTGATGTTACTAAGGTGAAGGTGGAGGAACTGACTTCGTTTCATAATTGCAAAAGCTCGAAGAGACACCATTTTGATACACCAGAGGTGACTCCTAATCAAACAGATGTACCAGCTAAAAAGCGGCGAAGATGTGATTGAAGCAAAACTAGCAGGGAAGATTGGGGGTCTGTAGGAGGTTTGGAATTTAGATTAGTCTTTGTAAATAGCTGGACTAATCTTTTATTTCTCCAGCAAAATGCTATATCCTGTTTAGTTGGTGATATCTCCCATGATTTTTTTTCCTTCCATTCTTGACAACATAAATTCTGATTGACAAAAATAGTCCATTTTTTTCTTTTGAATACATCAAAGGATATATGACCGTCTATTAGTTTTGGTCCATGTTGATTGAATTGGCTAAGTTATGGTAATAATCATCTTGTTGTTCTTTTCCTTTGTTTTGAGTGGAAGCAGCCTACGTAAACGAGGGTAAATAGGCAACAAAGTTTAATTGTAGTCATTTTGTTCCTCTGGGATGAATGCAAGCATTTTCGATGAAGGAATGATTTATAGAGCAAGACTTTCTGATATACACCATCACTCTACATATTACCATTCATTAAAAATGATCCAATAAAAAGAAAAGAAGAAAGATCACTTCGTTGTCCTCATAGGTGCAGCACGATAAGCAGTTTCTAAATTGCTCTTCTGTCAATTTATAACATTAATTCACAAGTAATAATTAATTAAAAGAAAATTAAATTGCATTGTCTCCGCTACCTAAACTTTCACTTTGTCAGTGAGGGTTCTCCTATCTCCCCTTCCCCTGCCCCAATTTTTTTATTTAAAATAATGAAAAACAACTACTAACAAAAGGAGTCAATAGATATTAAGCTAACGAACGCGGTAGTAATATTTTCGTGATTAAAATATGTCAAGATTATGAGCTCTGAGCGAGCTCTACTCCTCCTTCAATGGAGGATTCAAAATATTCCAGAATATGTATTTCGAAGAGAGACATGAACAATGAGGAGTCTCTGATTTGGGAAAATGAAACTTGAATTATCTATTACTTAGTATTGTCCTTGGGGTGTTCATGGTTCTGTTTGGATCAGTTTTCCCTTAAAAAAAACCAAACTAAGTAAGTCGATTTTTTCTCGATTCGGTTTATGCCGGTTTTTCAATTTTTTCGATTATTTGTCCTTTTTTTTAAAATATAAGCCATACACTTTCAAACACACATTTCGGTAACCACATTTTCAACGTAACACTATCAATTCAATTGTCCTTTGAGAAATTATTATTTACCAATATATATTGATGATAATTGAATCAAATAGTGATGGATAATTTAAGGACTCGATTAAAAATATATTATTTTTAACATAAAATAGATTCTTACACTTAACAAAAGAAAGCTACCAACTAATCTAGAATGTAAAGGTAAAGAAATGTACTAAAGTGCAAACCATTAATATTTACTATAAAAACATAATATATATATATATATATATATATATATATATATATATATATATATCTATGTGTGTGTGTGTGTGTAATAATAAATTTAAAATAGCTACTCCTATATTCGGTTTGGTTCGATTCTTTTAATTAAAACCAAAACTAAGCTAAATTCGATCGGTTTTTAAATTTCAAAACCGAAATCAAACCAAAACAAAAAAGCATCGGTTTTTTTATCTATTTGGTTTGATTTATGGTTTGGTTCGGATTTTCGGAATTTTATGAACACCCCTAATTGTTCTCTTTATACTCATAAGAAACAAAGAATACAACTAAACTAACTAAGCTGACAGCTAGAACCTAACTAATGTTATGCTCACTCAGCAATATATAATATAATCTCAATATTATCCCCCCTCCCTCACAAGTTGGAGGTGAGATAATCACAACCAACTATCCAAGAACAGAGGAATGCTTCACCCCAGTGAGTGCTTTAGTGAGAACATCTGCTCTGTAGTGCCAACGTGATGCAAGGAAATGAGGCCCTCCTGAAGCTTGGTGCGCACAAAATGGCAATCCACTTTAATGCATTTTATTCATTCATGGAACACAGGATTACTCGCAATGTTTAGAGCAGACTGGCTATCACAATGTACAGGTATGGGCAAGGAGACATGAACGCTGATCTTTTCTAACAACCTGTATAGCCGTACTAGCTCAACCACCACCTTCCTAAGTGCTATGTACTCTGTTTCTGCTTCCTAAGTGCTATGTACTCTGTTTCTGCTGAGGACAATAAAATAGTTGCCTATTTCTTGGACTTCCAGCTCACAGAACTACCTCCTTGAAGGATAATGTAACCAGACACAAACATCCTAGAATCAGGGCAAGCTTCCCAGTCAGAATCACAGTAAGCAGTGATGGAAGGATCATATGCATTGCTGAAGCACATGCCCAATGTAGGATCTTTCTTAAGGTATCTCAACATGTGATAAGCATGTAGATGAGGTTCCCAGGGGTCTAACATAAACTGACTCAAATGTTGGACACCATAGGCTATATCCAATCTAGTATTTATAAGGAAATTCAATTTCTCAACCAATATTCTATAGAAAGTGGGATCAGATTAAAGAGGTCCTTCTTTAGCCTTCGATTTCGTTGTAGGATCAAGAGGAGTGGTCATGATGGTTGAGTGCAGGCAATCATATTCTTTCAGAAGGTCTAGAACAAGTTTTCTTTGTGAGATAATAATATCATCTTCCTTGTAAAGGGCCTCTAGTCCTAGAAAATAATGCAGTTATCCCAAATCTTTTATTTTGAATCTATCATGTAGGAAATATTTGAGCTGACTAATTTCTTCTATATCAGTCCCTGTGAGGAGAACATCATCATCATGTAGGAAATATTTGAGCTAACCAAATAACCCTTTCTACATGTACTCTTAACATGCGTCATTCCGGCCCTTTTTTTCTTTTTCTTTTTCTTTTTCTTTTTCCTTTTTTCTTTTTCGACTATCTTTGCAAGCCTTATTGTTATTTAACCTTTGGATTCTTTTTCTTTCTTTTTAGTGGTAGTCGAATCTTATGTGGATTGCCTACGTATCACGTTCTCGCGTGAATCAGACCGAGCGTAGTTCTGTTAACAGGATTGTGGCAAAATTCAGTAACTTTTATATCAAATAAAACCGTGTAGTTACAAAACACGTCTTACAACAATCAGCAAAACAAAAGAAAATGCTTGACTCGAAAACGTAAAATAACATGCCAACTGGCTTGACCCAATATTTCAAAAATACATTTTTAATCAAAGGTCTACTGCTCTAAAATTCCTGGGGGCCCGCGAGGCATCATTCGGCCTTGCCGCGGGCCTGGGTGTGAGGTCCTTGTGTAGTCCCCTTAATTCTTCCATGATCCGATGAACATAGCCCATAATTGAAGCAAAAAGGTCGGCGCGGGGCATTCGTTCACAAGCTAGGCACTTCATGGTGACATAGTGCCCGATTTCTCCAATTCCGTCCTTGATCATGTCCCTTTCTCCGAGTAGCCGCTCTATCTGCTGGCTTTTCGCCCCCAATCTTCGAGCATTGTTGGTGACTTGGTCTAGGATCCTATCCACTTGTCCTTGCAGTCGAGCCATCAAGTTGTGGCAATGGTCGAGGTCTGCTCTGGCATCTTGGGCTTGCTTAAAAACCCGCTCTCCGAGGACAACATTTGCTTCCCTTAAACTGGTGACGATATCAGTGTAATCCTCTTCCACCCGTTGTAGGTGAAGTGCATGTTGATGTGCCTCTTTTCTCCAACTAGCTCGGATCCTCATTGTTTGGGCTTTAGACTCTTCCAATTCTCTTTGGACGTCGGCAACTTGGCTTTTCAAACCCTTTATCAATTTTTCGTCTGCCCGACTCCTCAACTGTCTGTCAGCATCCCTTTTCATTTGCTGGATTTGAGCTCTCAGAAAGTCATTTTCTTGTGCCAACTTCTTTTTATCTCCTTCGTTGGCGGCAGTTTGCACATCCATTTCAAATTGGAGCTCTTGGGTCCGTTGTTCTATCCTGCTGATCTTTGTTCTATAGGCTTCTTCTCTAGCCAACCAGTCCCATTGTTCTCGTGACGCTCCAACAAACTCCCTGAGGCGAGGCCTTTTTGCGGGCCTTTGATGTTCCAGATCTCTACTATACCATGCAGGGTATTCCGACGATACTTCGCCCCGGGCTCGATCTCGCACCCGAGTGTCTATTTTTAATGTCTGACACTCACTCCAAATCTTTCGGACCAACGCTTCAGGGAACTGTCCTCCCGGTCCAATTTCAACTACATGTGGGCTGAGGTCTTCTTCTTTTGGGATTATTTGGCATCGTCCCAACTGTCTCAATACTCGACCTGGTGCGTAGGGCTGGATGCTGTTGAGGCCCATTAGCAATAAATATGATTCCGCGGCTGATGCATATATGACTTCTTCCACGGGTAGCCAACCAAACGTCCATTCTATCTCGCTGGCTGTAGTCGAACGCAAAAATCGTATCCATCCGCTGATCCCCTCTGGCAACTCATGTCCCTCGACCCTCGCAGGAAATTCTTCTATACAAGTTTTCTTCGGTGAACTATACCTCATAAATTGCGGATGACGACATAAGTGATCGATCATCCACATTTGGAGCAATACATTGCAAGCTTCAAAGAAAGTCCCTCCAGCTTTGCAGATGGTGAGTGCACGAAAGATATCCGATATTATCATGGGAGCCAAAGTATTGTTGTTCTGTTTCATCAAAGTGCTGACGACCCCTGCCACTTGTATGTTGATATTCCCATCTTTTCTAGGAAATATCAATGAACCTAGGAAAGCTATCATGAAGGCGATGCGTCTATGCTCCTCCCATTTTACCCGATTGTCTCCGCTGCAGATCTTGCTTTTGTGTTTGTTAAAGCCCCCATAATGACCATATTTGTCATATAGAAATGCCAAAGTGCAGAACCCTTCTGATAAGTCTGGGTTGTGTACAGTTCTGTGGATCTTTACCGTATCCAAAAACCGATGTACTGTCACTACCCTTGGTGCAATAAGGTATTGATCCCTCATAGGGACCTTTGGTCTTCCGACATATCCGGCTAATTCTTCCAGTGTTGGTGTGAGTTCAAAGTCTGAAAAGTGGAACACATTGTGTGCCGGATCCCGGAATGAGATCAAAGCTCGTATGATGTCTCCTCTCGGGGGAATATTCAGCAGCCCCACTAGATCTCCCAAGTACAGCTTAACGGCATCTTGTCCTTGCTCGCCCAAGTCGCTCCACCACCTATGCAAACTTAAGGGGACCTTGTTTATGATAGCTTCGGCTGTATTCTGACTCGTGCTCATTCTGCACATTTATTTAAGGTAATTCTTAGATGAAAGCGAAATTTTTACTTGTCCCAAAACTATCTTTTCTGAAAAACGAAACGGGCCCCAGGAATTGACTGGTAAAAAAGAGTGGTCGTTAAGGCAAAATTAAATGTCTTGGCGTTCCGCCATTAAAACTTATTTTGAAATATATGGGAGTTGGACCCGTTTAAAGGTTGCCTACGTATCTCACACTCGGTGAGAATCAAACTCGCGTAGTTCGGTCCGTCAAAACAACTATCTTTCCTTTATTGATTGTCAAAAGACACATTTTGTCAAAAACCCATTTTGTCGGCAAAGTCAATCTTCTGCCGTCTTTTATTGGCAAACTAAATTCGTGGACTTGTTGGTGAAACGTATTTTTGTATTTTTCTGAAAGATATTTACTTCCCCATACTATTTCCTTTTGTGTTTTTTTTTTCTTTTCTTCGGTATTTAAAGGAACCCGGTCAACATGTCAAAATAAATGCTCACAACAAATATGATATGGCAAGATGGTCTTTCCTTTCAGGTTACCTGTCCTAGACGGACCCAACCCCTGTGTTGAGTCCCCTAAGTCAGAGATGATGCAACTAAACGTCCTGAATCTAGGCTCAATATCCCGATGCTTTTCAATGATACTAGACCGTGTACCCGAGCGGACGACTCGGATTTGAGGAGGGAGCTACGTACCGGGGACCCGCGGGATCGTCCGGCTTTGTAACTTATCCTGCCTCTTTTCTTACTTTGGTATTGGCACTAACAGAAAGGGGAGTCTCAACCAGTAAGCACATCCCCGGGGGTAAGAAGAGACGGGTTTTCGGCACAGTTTTATATACAGTTCACGCAATATCAAAGCGGTAAACATATAGCAGTTTGTATATACAATACAACTAATATCAAAGCGGTAGACATGTAGCACCTTAATTAAATATGTAATAAAATCAGATATAGACAAAATAACAATTTAAATGAGCTCGAGTTCTTAGACCCCGAACCGAAGTTCGAGGTCATGGTCCCCAGCAGAGTCGCTAGAGCTGTCACGCCTCCTTTTTACGCATCCACGAGGGCGCAATGGAGTTTTTCCAATTAAAGGACAATCGAAATGGGATTTATTTATTTAGTTCAGAGTCGCCACTTGGAAAAATAATGGTGTTCCAAGTCACCGGTTTAATCCCGAACCGAGGAAATTTATGACTCTATAATACAGTCTGCGAACTAGAAATCTGGATAAGGAATTCTGTTAACCCGGGAGAAGGGGTTAGGCACTCCCGGATTCCGTGGTTTTAGCACGGTCGCTCAATTGCAATTTGGTTTCTATCTGATTCTTTTATATATTTTGACTATGTGCTTTTAATGCTCCGCTCTTATTTTTTAGAAGAATTGCGACGTTACGAAAACACGTTTCGAGCCGCACCGTAACCAGTACGCCTAGGGGTGGGCATATATCGGGTAAAACCGATAACCCGAACCGTTAATTCTTTATTGGGTTATCGGTATTGGGTTATTGGGGTAACGGTTCGGTAACGGGGTAAACAATTTTTTTTATTGGGTTAACGGTTCGGTCTCGGTTTATATTTTTGTTATCGGGTAAAAACCGATAACCCAATAAGAATATAGTAATTTACGAATTTACCCTTATATACTAGGGTTTCCTTTTATTTTAATAGCTTACTCATTCTCTGTTAAGTGTTAATGTGTTATACACTTATACTGTTAGTGTTATTATCGGCAGCCTCCCTCCGCCTCAAACTTGTATCTCGCAGCCTCCGCCTCAAACTCCTCCCTCCGCCTCTCGCAGCCTCCGCCTCACTCCAGTCGCCAGTCGGCTCTTCCATTCCAGTTCACTCCAAGAAGGCAAGAACAAACTCATTTATGTTCCCTCCAGTGACCAGTCCACTAAGAATCCGTCACTCAATCTGCATTTCTTATTTTGTCTTGTCGAGACTATGGATTTTCATTCCATTTCTTGCTTTCTGTCTCACCCTCTCTCCACTTTGAATATTCATCTAATTTGTCATTAGATTTTGAGTTTATCAATTGCAAATTTTGCTTCATCTTTAAATGATACTATGTTTTACTTGAAAATTGCAAATTTTACTATGCTTCATCAATTGCAAATTTTGCTTCATCAATTGCGAAGACTTGAAAACACTCAAAAAATTGTAGAACCTGGTTTCATCAGTTGCGTCATTTAACATTGTTGATGTAAAATTTGACATTATCGTTCCTAACAAATTTTTTCTTTGATGTGCAGAAAAACTTATTGAACTACTTATTGGAGCCCAGACTAGATATACGTCTTCAGCAGCTGTCCCTTTAAATACGTTCCTGAATCGCATCGTGTTCAATCGCATCGTGTAAGTTTGGCTCAAGATTTTTGTTTGCTTCTTGTTAATTGTTGTGTTTGCCTCTGTTTGCTTCTATTTTTGTTTTCTATTAGAGGAGTAGCAATTTTCTTATATTCATTTTGAGATTTGGTTTCTCGCAATCTCACAGTGACACAAAAATATGGCCGAAAATATGATGATTGATAAGGTGATTGGTGAAAGTGGTGCTTCTAATTCAAATGCGACATCACAGTCTCAATCAGTTCAATCGACAACAAAGAGACAAAGAAAAAAGAGGTCTATTGCATGGGAACATTTTGACCAAATTATTGATCCGGAAGGAAATCAAAAAGGTGTCTGTAAATATTGCAAAAAAGAATATTTTGCTGATTCGAAAGATAATGGTACGAAATCACTCCTTACACATATGCCTAATTGTCCAAAAATGCCTTTAAGTGTTGCTAAAAATCAATCTAAATTAGGCTTTAAACCTATTCCGGGGGGTAACAAGGGTGATGTAGCTGTTGTTCCATGGAAATTTGATCAAGAACAATGTAGGAATGCTTTGTGTCGTATGGTGATTGTTGATGAACTTCCTTTCAGCTTTGTTGAAAAGGAAGGTTTTGTGAATTTTATGAAAGTTGCTCAACCTTTTTTTCGAATTCCTTCACGTAGAACTGTGACTCGAGATTGTTTTGATCTTTTCAATGAGGAAAAATGTAACTTAGTGAAGCTTTTTAAAGACCAGAGAGTTTGCCTTACCACTGATACTTGGACTTCCTTGCAACGAATAAATTATATGTGTATTACTGTTCATTGGATTGATAGTGAATGGAAAATGCATAAAAGAATTATCAACTTTTGTCCAATTTCTAGTCATAGGGGTGAAGATATGGCAAATAATATTGTTAATTATTTGAAAGACTGGGGGTTACAAAAGATTTTCACTATCACAAGTTGATAATGCTAGTTCAAATGATGTGACGGTGAAGGAGCTTTCTAAGAAGTTAACTAAATGGGGGACCAATTCCATGAATGGTAAGCACCTTCACGTAAGGTGTATGGCTCATATTATGAATCTTGTTGTTCAGGATGGTATAAAAGAATCAAGTGTGTCTATTGAACGTATTAGGCAAGCAGTGAGATATATCAGGCAGTCTTCCTGCTAGGTGGAAAAAGTTTCAGGAATGTTGTGATGAAGGAAACCTAGTTAGGAAAGCTTTATGTTTGGATGTTCCTACAAGGTGGAATTCTACATATTTGATGTTGAATAGGGCTATTGAATATGAGACTGCAATTTTAGACTATGCTGATCATGATATTGGCTTGTCACATCATCTTGAGTTTGTTGATATTGTGGATGGAAGTCCTGCAGGTACACTTTTGAGTAGTGATTGGGAGGATGTAAAGAAATTGACAAAATTTCTTGAAATCTTTTATAAGATTACTATAAAGGTATCCGGCTCACTTTATGTTACATCAAATCATCATTTTCTTGAAATTTGTCAAGTTGTTGTTTACTTGAAACAATTGATATTAAATAAAGATGTTCTTTTGGGTTCAATGGCAAAGAAGATGAAGGAGAAATTTGATAAGTATTGGGGTGATCCAGAAAAAATGAACAAAATGATTTTCATTTCATGTGTTTTGGATCCTCGATACAAGTTTGATTCTTTTAGTTTTGCACTTGCGAAGATGTTCGAAGAGAAAGGGCCAATTATTGCGAAGGGAGTGCATACATACATGACTTCATTGTTTGAAGAGTATGTAAAGTCTCATTCAAAAGATAATGATTGTCATCCTTCTTCATGTTTATCTAACTCTTCATTGGACACAATGGAAGCATCAATTGGATCTTTTGGTTCTTTCTTTGAAGAATTACAAAGACATAAAGATGAGATTGGAAGTTCAGATTCTAAATCAGAATTAGAAAAATATCTTACAGAAGAAGTTGAAAATAAAATAGCAGACGGTAATATATTGCTTTGGTGGAAAGTAAACTCACCTAGATTTCCTATTCTTGCTGAGATGGCTCGGGATGTGTTATCTATTCCAATTTCAAGTGTTGCATCTGAATGTGCATTTAGCACGGGAGGGCGTATTCTTGATTCATTTAGGAGTTCATTGACTCCTAAATTGGTGGAAGTTCTAGTGTGCCTTCAAGATTGGCTTCGAAGTGAGCCATTACCAGTAAGTGTTGAGTAAGATTTAGATGTTCTCGAGAAATTAGAACAAGGTAACAATATTTTAATTTGTTTGATTGTATATTATTTTTATAAATAGTTTATTTAATATTATTGTTGTTTGACTTGTTAATATATATTCTCATAGATTTTGCCAATCTTGGAAACGAACCATGCGACGATGATGTGTAGAATCTTTGATAGTTGTAAGTTAAACTTTGGTAAGTTAATTATTCAACTTCTGTAGGTTAAATCTTTTACTGTTCACCCTAATATGTTGTTTTAGCTCAACATTGTTATGCAATTTGCTTTTGGTTACTCGTATTTATGGCAAAGCACAAAGGTTGACACAACTTCTTGTTTGTTGTCTTGTTTTCAACACCTGCTGATTGCAAGCTTTATGCCTAATGTCTTTAATAATGACGATACCTTTGTGCCCTTTATATTTTCAGGGACCTTTAGCTTTCTATAAAGGCTTTATCCCAAATTTTGGACGCTTGGGATCGTGGAATGTTATTATGTTTCTGACATTGGAGCAGGTAAAGAGTGGTGGAATCCTATTCCTAACTAAGCAGATTCTTTTCCATTCATAGTTGACAAAAATTTATGCTAGATTAGCACATTTGCTTCAGTAAGAGGCTTCCCCAACTTTTAGTTGCTTCATGTTTTAGCTGTTCACTCGGCAAATACATCATACAATAGTTGGCTTACCCTTTATATCTTATTTTTGGCAGGCGAAAAAGTTTGTAAAAAACTTAGAATCAGCTTGATGTCAAAGAGATGGATTATCAAGCAGAGGATTACTAATATATAAATTAAACATGGATTGGCACAGCAGCCACTAAAACAACGATTGTTTGCAACATTCCTTTTTTTTTTCATTTTCATGAATAATTTGTCCCAATGGGGAACACAGCAACTGTGGGAGAGAAACTCAGAGGCGTTTGATAGGTTTTCCCCTCTTACTATTGTTGTAGACTGCAAATGTTGTACCCTCATTTCCTTTTGGTTACTATGGGATTCTATTAGTGATTTTTGGGAATTGACTCCAATGATAAACAATGAAGATTCAGCTCGAGCTGTGTGTTCTTCTTGTTGAGTTTTTTTTGGTTGGTTTTTAGGCATCAGGTGTTTGGGTAGGCATTGCAGTATAATGATAAACAATGGAGTGCATGGGTAGGCATTGCAGTATAATGAGTCAGTTAGCTTATTTATTAGTCAAAGTTATATTGCTATTGTTGGAATGACATTATCTGTGTAAATCAGTCAGCTGCAACTCAAATTAATCCCTTAGCTCACAGCATACAAATTCACAAAATGTAATGTATTTTAAAAAGAAACTCCCAAACTTAATTGTAGTTTTATCTTATCGGGTAAACCGATAACCGAACCGATAAGGATCAATAACCGATAAGTCGATAACCGATAACTAATATCTTATCGGTTTGGTTATCGGGTTATGATATTTGTAAACCGATAACCGATAGGCAAAACCGATAATTTCCAAAACCGAACCGAACCGACCGATGCCCACCCCTAATGTCTGGTAGTGTCCATATGAGTGGTATTTTGGGCTCGATGAGCGGTTATATGGCTATATGATGTGTATGATTTGACTGCAGGATGTGTTCATATAGCTAATGTGACGGGAAGAGTTTTTTAAGATGTAAAGAGGATTATTGGGTGCTTGATTTCCTTCTTGATATGGCGTATAGTCTCGAGTTTTGAGTATATTGAAATATCTTTCATGTTGTTTAATTACATAATGAATTAGATTATTATGTGTTATTGATGAGTTGAGACTCAGAAAGATTGAGTGATTGCACAGTAATTGTGGCTACAAAAGGGTATAAAAAGATGCCAATTTAAGGCTAAGCATGTGAGTTACCTCATGCGGGGTAGTCTACGGAGGTATGATCCTTATGATATTGTGTGGAGGCTTTCTTTCCTACCAGCGGGTTATAGGTGTTGCGATATGAGTTTGGATTGGTTGAGAAAGTTGACCTAACTATCACCAGGATGAATGCGAGCTTAGCAGATGATTTGAAGTATTAGACGGTTTGTGTTACATGGGCTTATGAAGGATTTAGTTGAACCTCACTGTGGTATTATGACAGTAATAGAGTATGGGCATTATGAGTTATCGAGTATTTTGATCTATGGTTTGAGAAAAGTGGGGGAATTTGCTGTCGACGATTTGATTGCATGGTTACGTGTTGTATTGGCTTCGGTCTGAGGCATACTTGTGGATCGGTTATGACCTACAGAGGTTGGTTTTGAGGATGACTTAAGCAAGAAAATTTTTAGATACATGGTGTATTACATTTTATGGGTATCTGTAAATCATGTAATGATTGAGTTGTTATTCGTGAAGGATGTAGTGTGCATGGAGTAAAAATTTGCTCGGTTGCGTTAATGCGAAGTTACTTCTTTGGGTGTTGTCGTGCTAATGGGGCACAAGACTTTCGGCCCTTTTGGGCGGTGTAATTGAGATTTGAGCAGAGTGGGTGACTCTCGCGAAGGTTCTAATGGGTTCAAGACTTATGTGTACCAATTGAGAATTTTTTTTTCTGGATTTATATATGGCTAGAATATAAGATTTGCATTAGAAAGTGTTGAGACTCGCGATATTTTTGTATCATTATATATTCAAAATTTTAGTGTCGGGGAGGTGAAGGAAACAACTCTTGAATTCACAGAAGGTCTCTAGAATGGGTGTCTTGGTTGTAATACTTTCGGGGTGCTTGAGAGAGAATACAATGGCTTATGGGCCTTAAGGTGGTATAGTTTATGCTAGGATCTCGTAGGGTGAGTTTTGGCTAAGGATTGTCACACCTCCTTTTTACGCACCCGCGGGAGCGCAAGGGAGTTTTTCCAATTAAAGGACAATCGAGACGGGATCCATTTATTAAATTCAGAGTCGCCACTTGGAAAAATAATGGTGTCCCAAGTCACCGGTTTGATCCCGAACCGAGGAAATTTATGACTTTGTAATATAGTCTGCGAAACTAGAAAACCGGGTAAGGAACTCTGTTAACCCGGGAGAAGGTGTTAGGCACTCCCGGATTCCGTGGTTTTAGCACGGTCGCTCAACTGCACTTTTTGCTTTTATCTGATTTCTTTATATATTTTAACTATGTGCTTTTAATGCTCCGCTTTTAATTTTAAGAGAATTGCGACGTCACGAAAACACATTTCGAGTCACACCGCAACCAGTACGCCTGTGACTTTAATGTGTTTCAGTTTCGCCGAGAGTAAAGATTTGGGTCACATAAATGCGCACCCGTGATTAGGAAGGTATTATTATTAACTAACGCGCCTAAAGTAATTTCGCGTTTGTACTTTGCGAGGGCCATGAAAGTTCGCTAAATGACCCGCCTCGATTTCTAAGGATTAAACAAAATCAATTAAAACGAAACCCCTGCAATTGAGATTTATTTGGCACGTCACACCCCTAATTATCTCAAAAGGATTTTTACTTAACTAAAGCAGACTAATGATGTTCTTGAATCAATTTTTCTAAGGTTCAATAGTGCATGAGATACTTATTTGGATTAGATATGGCAACTTAGAAAATAGAGTAATAACCTACATTAACTACTCACAATTACACCACGAACCAATGTATACAATTAAAAAACTCTTACCCGTATCACTGATCAAAACAAGCATCCAGGCTATTGGTGCAAAGGGAACACACAAATCAAAGTTATATTTGACATAATTCAGCTCATGCAAGACGACAAAACAGTGAATCGACGTACACTTCCATATCTCAATCTAATTTTAGAAGATTGTTTAATCAGTATTATTTGGATTCAAAGGATAGAAAAGTTAATATAGCGAGTAGTATAGATAAATACTTTAATAACCTTTATATCTACTTCATAAGCAATAAAGAGAATAACATATCTGGTGGGAAAACCGAAAGAAATCGAAAACAACATTTTTACACATTTTTAAAGGATATAACCAGCTTAAAGCACAAATTAAAACTAAAAACTCAACTAAAATAAATGATCCACATGAGCTAAGTATTGTATTTCAACATCACATATACATATTACCAAGAGAAAATACCAAGAACATGAGGCAGAGATGAGGATAACCTGCTCGAGACTAATATTGAATGCGTTGGAACTGCGACCGAACCTCGGACGAAACTGAAACGGAGCTCCTTAAGCAACGACTTCCGGCGAAACAGTGGTGGTAAATGTGTGTTGCTGTGATTTCGACGGGAGGGGCTACTACTGAAAAGGGTGGTCTTCTTAGTTGTGTTGATGGATATGGCTGCGAGGTTGAGATCGAGCAAAAGTGGGGTTTTCTGAACTTTGATCGATGGCTGATGGTTTCCTCCGGCTTGGAAAATGGTTGCTGTTTTGCTTGGTCACTGGGACTGGATGTCGGGACGACGTGGGGGGAATGGCTGGTCGAAAATGGCAGTAGGGTCTTTGTTTCGTTTTCTTCCGTCCAAGAAGATGATAATCCTCGTATCTCTTCTTCAGTTCATTCATCCGAAAAAGAAGCCCCCAGTCATGTTTTTTCTCCTTTTCTTTTTAACCAATCAGCTCCCTCCTTTGGTGTGTATTTCAAATATTCCAAGACCCAAAATGATGGGTCTCTCACGTGGGGTTGGGTACCCAATAGTGATGGGTCTTCCTCGTGTTCCGTCCGTGTCCCCCATGTGTGTCCCCCACGTGTGGTGGGCTCGGATTATTATGGGCTATGTCCGAAAATTATAAAACCGGGTGGTTTGAACCCGAATATTATTCTTCGCTCGGGACCGAGAATGAGAACACGGTGTTATTAATTAATCACTACAAAATATTAAATAAAATTATTTTTGTAATTTTCGTTTTTAATACAAAGATAAAAATATAAAGTACTATTTTTGTATTTTTTCAAGTTTAAAATGACTACGAAACATTAATAAAACTATATTTTTGTTATTTTTCATTTTAAGGTAAAATAAAGTAAAAGAGTCAAATTTAGCTAAAATAGCTATATTAAAACTAAACTAAATATTTTACGCTAAAAATATAGAAAATCTCGGGGAGGGTCAAAAATCACGTGTTTACAGCTACCCCTCTTTGACTGAAAACACAAAGAGTTTTCGGACAAAGAACGACTAGACAAGTGTTTTTGACCTGACCCTTATTGGGAGGGACTAAACTAAAAGAAGAGGAATGTGACCGAGCCCTTGTATCTGAGCTGCCTACATATCCTTGGCTATAAAGGAATCGGGCCACGTGTAGTTCGAAAGTGAGTGAGGAAGTGGAGTAACCGAGGTGGAGAGCCAGTCGAGGTGTCGTTCCGTCGAGGTTCTGTCCCATCGAAGTTCCGGTCCGTGGTCCTGCTATTACATCAAAAATCAAAATATGAAAAAGACTAACTAAGCCTATCAGCTACTAGTTACAAGATTCCTATCTATAAGTCTTCCGAAGCTTGATCTTGAGTATTGGTTGGTGCTTCATGCGGACTCTAAATTTGAACCTTGATACTTGCTAGTTGCAGGTGCTGCTTTTCGAATCAAGACCAGGTATACAGTGCTTGTGACCTCGGCCATGTCTCGAGCATGCCACATCTTTCATCAACTTCTGCATTTTGGATTGGCTTCATGCCTCTTTTTTTCTTTTTTGTTTATTGTGACTAAACTTCTATTGATCCCCTCGGACTGTTGACTCGCATTCTGGTTGCCTTCCTTCTGATTTTGAACTTGAATTCATGCTGGGGATTTCTGTTATACTCTACTGCTTCCCTCAAACAACTTCGAAAGTACATTGCCACTCCATTCTTCAGGCGGGCTCCTAACTTCAATCATTAACTCTGAAAATAAATCGCCATTCCTCTCTTCAGGCGGGCTCCTGACTTCAACAACAACTCTGAAAATTAAACGCCATTCCTCTCTTCAGGCGGGCTCCCTGACTTCAACATCAACTTAGAAAATAAAACGCCATTCCTCTCTTCAGGCGGGCTCCTGACTTCAACATCTTTTGAAAATAAATCGCCATTCCTCTCTTCAGGCGGGCTCCCGACTTCAACAACATCTTTTGAAAATAAATCGCCATTCCTCTCTTCATGCGGGCTCCCTGACTTCAACAACAACTCTGAAAATTAAACGCCATTCCTCTCTTCAGGCGGGCTCCTGACTTCAACATCTTTTGAAAATAAATCGCCATTCCTCTCTTCGGGCGGGCTCCTGACTTCAACAACATCTTTTGAAAATAGATCGCCATTCCTCTCTTCAGGTGGGCTCCTGACTTCAACAACTTTTGAAAATAGATCGCCATTCCTCTCTTCAGGTGGGCTCCTGACTTCAACAACTTTTGAAAATAAATCGCCATTCCTCTCTTCAGGCGGGCTCCTGACTTCAACATCTTTTTTGGAAATAAATCGCCATTCCTCTCTTCAGGCGGGCTCCTGACTTCAATCATCAACTCTGAAAATTAAACGCCATTCCTCTCTTCAGGCGGGCTCCTGACTTCAACATCTTTTAAAAATAAATCGCCATTCCTCTCTTCAGGCGGGCTCCTGACTTCAACAACATCCTTTGAGAAATAAATCGCCATTCCTCTCTTCAGGCGGGCTC
The DNA here is from genome assembly GCA_032618575.1 of Nicotiana noctiflora. Lineage (NCBI taxonomy): Eukaryota > Viridiplantae > Streptophyta > Magnoliopsida > Solanales > Solanaceae > Nicotiana > Nicotiana noctiflora. The sequence goes on from JASVEL010012563.1 coordinate 76,131, forward strand.
CTGACTTCAACATCTTTTGAAAAATCGCCATTCCTCTCTTCAGGCGGGCTCCTGACTTCAACAACATCTTTTGAAAAATAAATCGCCATTCCTCTCTTCAGGCGGGCTCCTGACTTCAACCACATCTTTCGAAAAAATAAATCGCCATTCCTCTCTTCGGGCGGGCTCCTGACTTCAACAACATCTTTTGAAAAATAAATCGCCATTCCTCTCTTCAGGCGGGCTCCTGACTTCAACCATCAACTCTGAAAATTAAACGCCATTCCTCTCTTCAGGCGGGCTCCTGACTTCAACAACATCTTTTGAAAATAAATCGCCATTCCTCTCTTCAGGCGGGCTCCTGACTTCAACAACATCTTTTGAAAATAAATCGCCATTCCTCTCTTCAGGCGGGCTCCTGACTTCAACAACATCTTTTGAAAAATAAATCGCCATTCCTCTCTTCAGGCGGGCTCCTGACTTCAACAACATCTTTTGAAAAATAAATCGTCATTCCTCTCTTCTTGTACCATTTTATTCTTGCTGCATCGACTCTTGAGCCATCATTTCTCCTAAATCACCTTGTTTCGGAACTGCTTTCCTCCTGGGTCGTGTTGCTTTCCCTCCTGACTGCTGGGGATATCTTTAGAACTGTTTACTTGCCTGCTGAGGATAATGATGCTGGGAAAATTTTCCTTCATCCCCTCATTTCCTTTGACTCATGCGCTTGAATTTGTGCTGGGATCTCTTGTTGTAACCCTCTGCTTTATGTCGGGTTGCTGGTTTCAAGACCTGCAATGTAAAAGACTGAAGACTTGCCTTTTGTTATACAGGTAGGCGCCTGCTTTTAGTAGCAACTTTTGAATTTAAAATGCATGTTGGCAATAATTTATAAAATATGCATAGGACAATGTAAAATAAAATGTAAAATATCCTATTCGAGGGCGGATAGTCCCATCGTATTCTATTCGAGGGAGAGTACTCCCATTGTATCCTATTCGAGGGCGAATACTCCCATTGTATTCTATTCGAGGGCGAATACTCCCATTGTATCCTATTCGAGGGCGAATACTCCCATTGTATTCTATTCGAGGGCGAATACTCCCATTATATTCTATTCGAGGGCGAATACTCCCATTGTATCCTATTCGAGGGCGAATACTCCCATTGTATCCTATTCGAGGGCGAATACTCCCATTGTATTCTATTCGAGGGCGAATACTCCCATTATATTCTATTCGAGGGCGAATACTCCCATTGTATCCTATTCGAGGGCGAATACTCCCATTGTATCCTATTCGAGGGAGAATACTCCCATTGTATCCTATTCGAGGGCGAATACTCCCATTGTATCCTATTCGAGGGCGAATACTCCCATTGTATCCTATTCGAGGGCGAATACTCCCATTGTATATCAATGTATGAAAGTGAACAAACCTGAGACGTCCTGTTCGAAGGTGGACAAACCTGAAACATCCTATTTGAAGGTGGACAAACCTGACACGTCATCTTGAATTGCCTTCCTAGTTTCTCCGAGAAAATTTTCAACAACGGCAGAAAATTTTCTGCCCCAGTATTGGTGTTCTTCCTTGTGGCATGACTTTCTGCTATCAGTAGCACTTTCTTTCCCTGTTTCAAATCAAAGAAAATTTGTTAGTTCAAAACATTGTGAGCGGTTGTGCCGCTCCTGTGGGGTGGTTTTTCCTTTTCTCCTTTCCTTCGCTCGGGGTTCCCAAAACATTGTTGGGGAATGATTTCTTTTGCTGGAGATGATATTCCTGCTGGTGATGGGTTTTTCCATTTATCCCTTCCCCGTTCTCAACTTGCTGGGGGTTATTTTGTTGAAGGTGGGATTTCCTTTCTTCCTTTACCATTCTGTGTTGTCCGACCACCTCGAAACTTGCTGAAGATAAGCATTGATGGGGGATACTGATCTCCTCAAAATTGGTGTTTCATTCTTCTTGAAGGCTGTTGAGGATGACACCGGTTCGAAGACCATTTCTCTTAAGACTTTCCTTCTTCCCCAAGTGGGTATTGACTTCCAGAAAATTTTCAAACTGAAAAGAAAATTTTCTGCCCTAGTTTAATAATCTTCTTTGCACCATACTTCTTTGTCGTCAATGGCATTTCCTTGCCTTGCATAATAATTGGAAAATTGGTGGCAAGTTTTGAAGTCATTTCTCACTATGTTTTGACCAGACTGGTGGAGAGTTTTGACAAAAGGAGAAAGATAAAAAGAAACAAAAAATAGAAGACAAAGGAGAACTGACTCTAACAAGAAACAACTATAAAAACTTATCAAACGCGGATACCAACTCTACCGGTCATGACATGCACATATGGCCTATCCTCCGTCGTTAATTTCCTTTCACGATTTTTATCTCGTGATTTCCATCTGATTATCACCTTTATTCGACTTGTAGTGCCCGAAGGGTTTTCACTTTCAAGCTTCTCGCATTTTGATTTTCTCTCAACTTTCGTCGCCTTATGGTGCCTCTGAAGGTTTTCACCGGTAAGACTCTCTCATTTGTATTACTTTTAGCTGGGGATTGGGGTGTCACTGCCAAGACTCTCTCGCGTGTCCTTTCTGCTGGGAATCAGAGTCCTTTCTGCTGAGAATCATCGTGTTATATTATGATAGGATTCTATCCCTCGCCTGACGCGGCATCTTCTGAAGACTGATCGGAAGGTCTTTCTTTGGACCGTAATGTGGGATTTGGATAGGGCTAGAAAGAAAGGGTATTGAAGGCTCAAAACAAAATCAATTTTGGGTTCAAAATTTACAACCTTCGGACCTAAATTTATTTACAATAAACACAATTTTTCTTTGCCCCAGTTTTTTTTTTTACTTGGGGATTTTTATTTCTTTATTTACACTATGACCGAGCTGTGAAGCGCCTACGTATCCTCTTTAAGGAATCAGGTCAAACGTAGTTCCCAATTCCTTTTTTTTATTTTTTTTTTTTTCATTTTTTCGTTTTCTTTTCTTTATCTCTTTTTGTTGTTTTCTTTTTCTTTACTTTTTCTTTATCCCTTTCTTCTTTTGCCTTTCAAACTTGTGTTTCTAGTCTTCGCAACTAATTCCGAAAGAGGGGTATGAAAGACTTTAAATTCAGGCTCAAAGGGTTGACGATTGATAAAGTGTTTGGATAGCAGAACAAAATGCCTTCGTCATTCCAATCTTCAAAACATGCCAAGCGTAAACAACACAATTAATATTCATCATATCTTTAAAGCACTGTTGGGCAACACTCTCATTATGAACGACCCCATGTCAATTTTGGCCAGCTTGCCTTTGACTGTTTCTTTTTTACTTGCCCCGGTTTCACATGACTCAGGATCCAAATAGTCTCAAATTGTTTTTATTTCCTTTAGATGACCCGATCATCTTCCAATTGCTTAATGATTAACTTTTAGAATTAAGCCACAATTATGCGTGCGCATGTCGTGTCACTAGATTCGGCGTTTGAGCACAAGACCAATCTAAAGGGTAAAAAGAACTAAACAAATAAAATGACCGGAAGTAACAAAAGACCGAAAGCTTCATTAAACTAATGACGAAATGGTTTAATGACAAAACAAACTAGAGTACAGCCCTGAAACAAAACTGGGGAAGACCAAAGCAAACTGCTAGGACAAAAGGGTTTGACCACAAGAAAACCCTGACAATAACTCGGACAACAGAAATGACAACAAAATGAACCACCAAAGCTCCATCTAGCTGACCAAAAGATGGAGTGTCTTCCCAATTACCAAGCACAACATTTTAGCCACTAAGTTCTGCATCAATATTGCTGAGGCTTCCATCTGCTTCAAAATTTCTAGCTTCAGTCAATATACCCCCCGGAGGATTCGTGTGCTCCCTGTCATCGTCTTTGATCACAATCAACCATCCTTTTTGAATCATTCTTTCTATTTCCTTTTTCAAGGTACGACAACTCTCAATATCGTGCCCTCTGACATTGGAATGGTATGCACATCGTGCAGTAGGATCGAAGCTTCTTGCACGTGGATCGGGAGTATATTCGGGGAGTGGTGTAATCAGGCCGACATGCTTTAACCTTTCAAACAGATTTGCATAGGATTCTCCGATAGGGGTAAGAGCCTTTTCTCGCTTCAGCAACCTCTCCTCCCTAAACGCCTTATTTGGCCTGAAACCTGACCCAGGGGGTTTCCGGTATGCTCGTGGGGGTTGGTAGGCTTTTTGTGGAGCTGGGTACCTGGAAGGTGGGGTACAATTTTGGGTGTCCCTTGGAGAGTAGTGGTGTTGGGGACGGGAGTAGCGTTGTGAAAACATAGCTGGGGGACGAGTAATTGAGCTACTCGAGTGGCTGGAAAAGCCGTGATAGGTGGGTACATATGGAGAGTGTGAGGGATCATCTGGCATCGGGTTCAGTGTACGGGTAAGGACAGAGTCCAGGAAGCTAGGCGGTGGCGGGGGTGGTGCTTTCCCATCCATCCACGCCCGATACATATCAGCCACATGTTGTCTCAATATCTTGACTTCTTCTACTAACCCGTGGTTCCGTTCAACCAGCTGTTGTCGGGTATCGGTATCAACCCACTCGGTCTTGAGATTATCTGCCATTGTCCTTTGTCTTATAGGGAAGAGTTATTTTAGAACCACAACCAACCAACTTTCTGAAAATGGACACAACAAAACGAAGCCAGCATGTCAGCATTAAGGTATCCCGCTTATTGATCATTCTTTTTTTTTTTTTTTTCTATCTTTCTTTTCTTTTTCCCTTTTTGTGGTTTTTTCATTTTTCCTCTTTTTTTTTCTTTTGTAGTTTTTTTTCATTTTTTTTTTTTTTTGGTTATGGAAATGGTCGAATCCTATGTGGATTGCCTACGTATCATGACCCCGCATGAATCAGACCGAGCGTAGTTCTTGCAAATTAATGCAAGAAATAAAGAGATGTTTATTTGATTATTATTATTATTATTATTATTTTTTTTGAATAAAAATTGTACAAGCCGACTCCAACTACAAACTTGTGTAGGAGATTTCTACAAGAATAAGAATATTTTTGGTGTCACTTATGACTATTTCTACAAAGTTGGCCACATAATGGCTTTTTTGACAAAATGACTATTTTTGCAAAATTTATTTAAGAAAGATAAACTTGAAAATTTTTCCATCCTGTGGCTCATGGGGCATCGTTCGGCATCGCCATAACCAACACAAGACTGAGAAGTTTCTAATGTCACTTATGACTATTTCTACAAAATTGGCCACATAATGGCTTTTTTTGACAAAATGACTATTTTTGCAAAATTTTATTTAAGAGGCTACAAATTCGAAACTTTTCATCTTAAGGCTCATGGGGCATCGTTCAGCAGCGACACAGGCCAACACAAGACTGAGAAAGTTTAAATGCCAAATGTGGCCATTTCAGCAAAACCTTTTTTTTTTTTTTTTTTTTTTTTTTTTTTTTTTTTAATCCTGTGGCTCATGGGGCATCGTTCGGCATCGCCATAAACCAACACAAAACTATTTTTTCATAAATTGGCCATATAATGGCTTATTTAGACAAAGTGGCTCTTTTTGCAAAATTTTATTTAAGAAGATGCAAATTCAAAATTTTATCCCGGGGCCTATGGGGCATCGTTCAGCACCGACACAGGCGAACACAAGATTGAGGAAGTTAAAATGCAAAAATGTGGCTATTTCAGCAAAACTCCGGCCATATAATGGCTTATTTGATAAAGTGGTTATTTTTATGAAGTTGAGTGATGACTCAAAACTTGATTTTTTTGCGGATACATCCTTTCGCATTTCCGCGAGGGAATATTTCCAGGCTGTGTCCAAAATTATTTACAAATGACTCAAAGTGGCTATTTTTGCAAAAACGGCCCTCCGACGTCCTTTTAAGGGACATTCGGCTTATTTTAAGCAAGAATAGCATTATCCGACTTATTTATAACAAAATAAAAGTTTTGACATTTTTGGTTATTTTTGCAAAAAGGGTGTGAACCCGGACTTGATTTTGCGGCTATGGCCTTGCAATATTTCCACAAGGAATATTTCAAGGTTGTGCCCGCAAATTATTAAAAATAATTCAAAGTGGCTATTTTTGCAAAAAACAACCTTCCGGTGTCCTTTCGGAACATTCGGCTATTTTCAAAAATAGCGTCACTTCGATTTATTGACAAAATTAAACACACACATTTTTTTTTGATTTTTTAAAGGGGTGGTTGAACCCGATGAGGGTTGCCTACGTATCTCACCTAGTGGTGAGAATCAAACCTGCGTAGTTCGGTCAGATTATTTTATGACCAATTATTTCAACAAAATTGCTCTTCCCATTTTTCAAATTTTCAAATTTTCGACAGCATTTCGTCAATATTTTTGATATTTTTCTATTCCAAAATTCTATTTCCTCTTTTTTTTTTTTCAGGAATTTAACCAATCATCATAATAATACATGATAAATAAATGCAACATATAATATGCTCGGTCTTTGATTACCGGGTCACCTGTCCTAGACGGACCCAACCCCTGTGTTGAGTCCCCTAAGTCAAATGCAACGTGATGCAAATAAGCGTTTCCTACTAGGGATCCGGCATGAAGTCATGTTATTCTAAGCTCGGAACCTCGGTATGTGATCTAGACTGTGTACCCAAGTGGACAACTCGGGCTGAGGAAGGAGCTCCTTTCCGGGAACCAAAAGGTCAACCGGCTTAGAAACTTTCCGAGCCTCTTTATTATTTTCGGGTATGACACTAACAGAATAGGGAGTCTCAACCAGTGAGCACATCCCCGGGGGTGAGAAGTGAAGGGTTTTCGGCACAATTTTATATACAGTTCGCGCAATATCAAAGCGGTAAACATATAGCAGTTTGTATATACAGTGCAACCAGTATCAAAGCGGTAGACATGTAGCACATTAATTAAACATATAATAAAATCAGATATAGACAAAAACGACAATTTAATTGAGCTCGAATTCTTAAGACTTGAACCGAAGTCTTGGTATGATCCCCAGCAGAGTCGCCAGAGCTGTCACACCTCCTTTTTACGCACCCGCGGGAGCGCAAGGGAGTTTTTCCAATTAAAGGACAATCGAGACGGGATCCATTTATTAAATTCAGAGTCGCCACTTGGAAAAATAATGGTGTCCCAAGTCACCGGTTTGATCCCGAACCGAGGAAATTTATGACTTTGTAATATAGTCTGCGAAACTAGAAAACCGGGTAAGGAACTCTGTTAACCCGGGAGAAGGTGTTAGGCACTCCCGGATTCCGTGGTTTTAGCACGGTCGCTCAACTGCACTTTTTGCTTTTATCTGATTTCTTTATATATTTTAACTATGTGCTTTTAATGCTCCGCTTTTAATTTTAAGAGAATTGCGACGTCACGAAAACACATTTCGAGTCACACCGCAACCAGTACGCCTGTGACTTTAATGTGTTTCAGTTTCGCCGAGAGTAAAGATTTGGGTCACATAAATGCGCACCCGTGATTAGGAAGGTATTATTATTAACTAACGCGCCTAAAGTAATTTCGCGTTTGTACTTTGCGAGGGCCATGAAAGTTCGCTAAATGACCCGCCTCGATTTCTAAGGATTAAACAAAATCAATTAAAACGAAACCCCTGCAATTGAGATTTATTTGGCACGTCACACCCCTAATTATCTCAAAAGGATTTTTACTTAACTAAAGCAGACTAATGATGTTCTTGAATCAATTTTTCTAAGGTTCAATAGTGCATGAGATACTTATTTGGATTAGATATGGCAACTTAGAAAATAGAGTAATAACCTACATTAACTACTCACAATTACACCACGAACCAATGTATACAATTAAAAAACTCTTACCCGTATCACTGATCAAAACAAGCATCCAGGCTATTGGTGCAAAGGGAACACACAAATCCAAGTTATATTTGACATAATTCAGCTCATGCAAGACGACAAAACAGTGAATCGACGTACACTTCCATATCTCAATCTAATTTTAGAAGATTGTTTAATCAGTATTATTTGGATTCAAAGGATAGAAAAGTTAATATAGCGAGTAGTATAGATAAATACTTTAATAACCTTTATATCTACTTCATAAGCAATAAAGAGAATAACATATCTGGTGGGAAAACCGAAAGAAATCGAAAACAACATTTTTACACATTTTTAAAGGATATAACCAGCTTAAAGCACAAATTAAAACTAAAAACTCAACTAAAATAAATGATCCACATGAGCTAAGTATTGTATTTCAACATCACATATACATATTACCAAGAGAAAATACCAAGAACATGAGGCAGAGATGAGGATAACCTGCTCGAGACTAATATTGAATGCGTTGGAACTGCGACCGAACCTCGGACGAAACTGAAACGGAGCTCCTTAAGCAACGACTTCCGGCGAAACAGTGGTGGTAAATGTGTGTTGCTGTGATTTCGACGGGAGGGGCTACTACTGAAAAGGGTGGTCTTCTTAGTTGTGTTGATGGATATGGCTGCGAGGTTGAGATCGAGCAAAAGTGGGGTTTTCTGAACTTTGATCGATGGCTGATGGTTTCCTCCGGCTTGGAAAATGGTTGCTGTTTTGCTTGGTCACTGGGACTGGATGTCGGGACGACGTGGGGGGAATGGCTGGTCGAAAATGGCAGTAGGGTCTTTGTTTCGTTTTCTTCCGTCCAAGAAGATGATAATCCTCGTATCTCTTCTTCAGTTCATTCATCCGAAAAAGAAGCCCCCAGTCATGTTTTTTCTCCTTTTCTTTTTAACCAATCAGCTCCCTCCTTTGGTGTGTATTTCAAATATTCCAAGACCCAAAATGATGGGTCTCTCACGTGGGGTTGGGTACCCAATAGTGATGGGTCTTCCTCGTGTTCCGTCCGTGTCCCCCATGTGTGTCCCCCACGTGTGGTGGGCTCGGATTATTATGGGCTATGTCCGAAAATTATAAAACCGGGTGGTTTGAACCCGAATATTATTCTTCGCTCGGGACCGAGAATGAGAACACGGTGTTATTAATTAATCACTACAAAATATTAAATAAAATTATTTTTGTAATTTTCGTTTTTAATACAAAGATAAAAATATAAAGTACTATTTTTGTATTTTTTCAAGTTTAAAATGACTACGAAACATTAATAAAACTATATTTTTGTTATTTTTCATTTTAAGGTAAAATAAAGTAAAAGAGTCAAATTTAGCTAAAATAGCTATATTAAAACTAAACTAAATATTTTACGCTAAAAATATAGAAAATCTCGGGGAGGGTCAAAAATCACGTGTTTACAAGGATCATTGTGTTCTGGAAAGGAGAAGTGTCACCTTGAGGATAATTCAGAAGGAACTTGGAGAAATAAGATAGCTTGGTTGTAGGTTGGATCAGCACGACAATAAATATGATCGGTTCTTTGAGTACTTATGATGTAGTGAGTCTCTACAGGTGTTTTGTGGCAATACTCTTGGGTTTAGCGACCTGCATGGCTTTGTTTTAGTTGCAGAGATTCAGTTCTTATGGTTTGTTTATGTGTAAATGGGTTTCGAAGAGTTCTGGATAGTTTCTGCCACGGTTTGAGATGGATATTTCCTACCGGCGTGAGGAGCATGTTGTGTATTACGATTTTCTCCTTGAAGAGATCAAATGGAATGTTTCTGACTGACCGGGTATAGTTTCTACACTTGGGCTCGATCTGAGCCTCCGGAGACTGCACACCTATAGTGAGTGCATGTACTTAGTGCGAGTGGCGAGTGATTGAAAGGATAGAGTGACTGTGAGGAGTGAGTGAACTGATACTCTAAGAGTATGCATATGGTTTTATTCTTGAGTAAATTGCATTCGACATGCACACTTGACATGTCATAGAAATGTATTTTTCTCATGCTATTTAAAACTGAAACATTTACGTGTTGAAAGTTTTGGGAAAAATTATAATTTTACAAACTTACTCATATTTTGGTGATTTCGGTAAAAGATTTGGGATTATACTGATATCATTGAAAATCATACCTATTTTCTAGAACTGTGAATGAGCTGAGCATTATCTTTGAATTACTTCTTTTATCACTTTTATTATATTGTTATGAACTGTTGTTGGTTATTGGTGTTGGACTCTGACCTTTCTTCTTACTCGTCACTACTTTCAACCTAAGGTTAGGTTTGTTACTTATTGAGTACATGTGGTCGGTTGTACTCATACTACACTTCTGCATCTTGCGTGCAAATGTTGGATGATGATGTTGTTGTGTACGGCTGAATTTGAGGATGTACATGTGTTCCGATCATAGCTACCTCTTGATTTTGGTAGCTTTAGAATTTTAAGTTTTTAATCTATATTTCAAACAGATGATGTACTTTATTTCATGCCAGCTTTGTAAATTCTATTTTTTAGAAACTCCTAATTTATACTACTAGTCTTTAGAAAATGTATAAAGGTTCAGTTATTTTATCATTCATTTATCTCAATAAATCTCATTAAATTGGATAGTAGTTAATTGATTTACCTAGCAAGTTTGATTAGGTTTGGGTCGTGACACTAAACTCAATTGTTAACTCACACCTTGACTCACATGTGCCATTGATAAAAGCTAAAGTTGAAAAAGAATTAAGTTGATCCAAGACTCTTCAAATCTAGGACTGATCCCTAGATTTTTTTGAGTAGCAAAAAGCTTAAGATTGGTATACTTGGTCCTCACAAAATTAACTATATATATATATATACTCCTAGCGCGTAACGCCATTGCACTGCAGTGTATATCTCAAAACAAAAATATACCATAACGAAAACGTGAATACATAATGCACTTAATAAATCTCATAGACGACCCACAAAATATTGGGACCAAGTCTTTTGACATGCCGGTATAGTCGAGACATAACAAACTTTGTTCAATTTATAAAAAAATATGATCAAGAGTTCATCATAGGCATATCAACAATATATATATATATATATATATATATATATATTATAACGGAAAAGAGCCAAAAATGTTCCTATCGTTTGCTAAATGGTTTATAAATACCCTCCGTTCATCTATCCGTCCAAAAGAATACACTTCGTCCAAAAAAATACACGAAGTTAATTCTGTAAACAAAAATACCCCTGCGACTAACGGCAGAACGGATGAAGTGTATTATTTTGAACGGATAGATGGACGGAGAGTATTTATAAACAGTAGCAGACCCAGGATTTTGTGCAAGCGGGTTCAGTCGGAGAAGTCCATAACTAACATAAGCGGTATAAGCAGTATAAGCGGGTTCAAAAATAATTTATATACAAAATTTACCTTGCTTTAGCCATAATTTATAGATATACACTGTATTATTTTTTGACGAAACGGATTTAGTTGAACCCACCTCTCACCACTGGGGTCCGCCCCTGTTTATAAACCATTTAGTAAACGATAGGGATGAGTCATCATTTAATGACGTGGCGGCTTTTAGTTGGGCCACGTGGCAATATTTGACTAGAAAAAAAAATGAATATTATTTCAACCCATTTACCTTATCCGACACATTTACAAAAATGGATAGTATCTATCACATACGATCCCACTCATCTGATCTCCCATTTTCTTCTTCTCCAATTGGGACATCGCATACACACAATAACAAATTAATTAAAGAATAGATAAAACCCAAAATTAAATAACCTGAAATTCAAACTAGATTCTGAAATATCTCCAATCAAACTTAGAATAAGTATTGAAACTCTTAAATGGAAATCAACAGATACATTGGGTTGTTAAGTAAGAAAACAAGGATCAAAACAAACCAAAAATGTGAAACAAAAAAATTGAGCCCAAATACAAATATTGTCCAAATATATCAATCAAATCTAGGAGAATATTGAAACTTTGAAATGGACAAGTAATAGAAATCTTTGGATTTTTCTTAAGGAGACGAACGAGCCACAAAATAACAGAGAAAAAACAACTACATATAATTAATTCAAGCACACAAGAAAATAGAAATCAAGGTGCCAAAAAAACTTGAAAATATCACGTTATAGGATAAAGATTGAATCTATAAAAGGTAAAAAATAAATAAAGGGTTACATTCTAAAAATTCTTTGTGAGATGAGAGTGAGTGTGCTGAGTGATAAGAAAAAGAGAGGGAAAAGAAAAATCAAAGAAAATAATTAGGCGAGTCAAATAAATAGGGTCGGACCAGGTAATTAACAGTGTTGAAATAATATCAATTTTTGTTCCAATCAAAGATTGTCACGTGACTCATCTATATCATTTGCTAAATGGTTTATAAATATCTTGCATCCATCTATTCGTTTAAAAAAACACACTCAAACAGTTCTGCTGTTAGTCATGGGGTATTTTTGTTAATAGAATTAACTTTATGTGTTTTTTGGACGGATAGATGGACGGAGGGTATTTATAAACCATTTAACAAACAATAGAGATAGTTTTTATAATAAGGTTAACTTAACTTCATAAACATTGTAATGCATTTGAGGTATACGGTCAACTGAAGATAAAATGCAAGCAAATCGAGCACCATCCCCCAAGCCAGCACGGCTCTTTGCCAAAGAATAAGTATGAGCAATACTTTCGTGTGATCAATCATTAAAAAGAACTAAATAAGTATGTCTAATTGTGAGTGAAACAGAAAATATGAAAAAGAACATCATTTCCTCACTATATTAGGTAACTAAACGTTACCCCTATGTTCGTGGTGCATAAATGTTTTATTTTTCATTTAAAAACAATTTAATTTTAAATTATCCTTTAATTCTTGAATGTTGTGCTCACTTATCACTTTAAACCTAGACTAGATTGGGAAAAGGTGAAAGGAGAAGGAAAGAGATGGGTCTGCTGTCTCACAGAGTAGAAAAGAATGAGATAGCAGCAGGTGATCATATCTACACTTGGAGAACTGTCTTCACATACTCTCATCACGGTCAGTCTGTAAGCCTATTTCACTAATTTTCCCTTTCAGTAAATCCTAATTTTAACTTTTTTCTTCATTTCATGATACTGGAAATGATCGAAAACAGCAATTACTGCCGCATATGAACAATCTCGCGTTGTATACAGTAGCATTTGCCTTTAGATTAGAGAAATGATTGAGGAAATACAAACAGCCTTCTTTGTTAATTGTGGATAAATTTGGCTGATTGCATACAATTGAAATTGGCGGTTTTTATTTTAGGTGTTTTATTCCTCCTTCCTCTTCGTGGGTCGTCTTGGGTATCTCGTATATGTGAAAAAATGTCAACTTTTCCAGAAATAATATAGTATTTCTTATAATATGGGACTCCTGGCTGTAGCCAGCAATTTTATTTTCCGTGTCCGTGGATTGCAAATTAGTATAGGGAATTTTAAAAAGAAAATGCATGGCTGTTAATATTCTTATCTTACGTAATAGTGTAAAAGAAAAGAAGAAGAAAAAATGAAGTGTTGAGATGTTACAGACATTCACAAATCTAGAGGTCAACAAATTTGTTTTTTGGGGTGGGGGGGATGTGCATAAGTATAGAACTCACAGGATGCGTGTTTCTTCATTTGGTAATTTTTTTCTTGGATTTGTGAAAATGATGTATGTTAATCTCTGATTTTTACTCAAGTTTTTACTTAGCACTAACATTACAATGCCTTTGAAATGTTACTTGATTCCAAACAATCTTCATGTGTTAGACTATTCATTTACATTCATTTTCTACCCAGCCAACACTTATGGAACTTGTGAAAGTGTACTACTTTCGTCTAGTCAAACTTATGATTGTCCTATTAGGTGCATGGATAGTATTAGTTCCATTACATATGATCTCCAAATTTGCTGAAAATATGGCTGATGAGCCAAAAGAATAGTGGCTTAGAGAGCGTGTGGTGTTGTATGATCTCAGTGGGCTTTAGCTTTTGCATTTGGATTACATCCACACGCCAAGAAGATTTATCTAGCTAAATCGTAGTAGATTAAGCATAAGAAAAGGATAGAAGCGATGACACAATCCTCTTTAGAAGCATGTCCATTTAAGGTGCTGCTTTTGAAAATGCTAATGAGTTAATTCTGATAAGATGGTAATTTAGTTGCAGGACTATACCTCTATGTACACTGGAAACCTTGGGAACATATTGCCCATGTAAAGTTTATCTTAGACATTTATACTTTTGGTGTAGGAGGAACTATGTAAATAACAAAGAAAACATCCTGGAGCTCTTGGACTCTCTTCTATGCATATTTAGTACCTCCTTGGTACATTTATATCAACTATAGAATTATCTGTTAATAAAAATAGCAGGGACAACAACAACAATAGAACTGCACTGGGTTTTTGGTTGTTGTTGTTGTAAAAGTAGCAGGAAATATTGGATATTTGTCATGTTAATACTCTAGATCCTAGAGTTAACATGCATGTCTCCTGAATTTTGGATAACTGATCACCTTTGATATTGATGTATTACCATTATAACACTTTCTATTAATTAGTTAATTAGGCACAACAGGCTTCATCTTCTATATCTTTTTTTCTTGTCAAAGTGCCAGTCATTTATACTCCAGTATCTGTTGTGACTGAAAATGAGCTTAATGATATTCTAGTATTGGTAGCTGGCGTCATATTTTCAAATGTGTGAAATTCATGAGCAGGAATCTATGTTGGTGGAAGCAAAGTTGTTCATTTTACGCGTGAGCAAAATATTGTTTCAGGAGACACAATTCTCTTCTCTGCTCCCCCAAAACTCTCATCAGTTTCTAGTACAAATGTGTCTTCGACCTGTACAAATATTCTTGACTGCGGATTTCAGCACAAGGAAAGTGGGGTGGTTCTATCTTGCTTGGATTGTTTCCTGGGTGATGGACTATTGTACCGATTTGACTATGGAGCCAGCCCTTCAGTTTTTCTTACTAAACTCCGAGGTGGCACATGCACCACTGCACAATCTGATCCTCCAGAGGCAGTGATCCATAGAGCCATGTACTTGCTTCAAAATGGTTTTGGGAACTATGATGTCTTCAAGAATAATTGTGAAGATTTTGCATTGTACTGTAAAACAGGTCTTCTTGTTGTGGACGAAGATGCTCTTGGAAGGAGCGGTCAAGCTGCCTCTGTTATAGGTGCTCCTTTGGCAGCTATTGCTTCTTCACCCCTTAAGTTATTCATGTCAAATCCGGCTGGTTTAGTCTTAGCAACCGCTGGAATGTATTGTTTGACGAGGTATGCAAGTGACATTGGTGTGAGGAGTGATGTTACTAAGGTGAAAGTGGAGGAACTGACTTCGTTTCATAATTGCAAAAGCTCGAAGAGACCCATTTGTGAGAACCATTTTGATACACCAGAGGTGACTCCTAATCAAACAGATGTACCAGCTAAAAAGCGGCGAAGATGTGATTGAAGCAAAACTAGCAGGGAAGATTGGGGGTCTGTAGGAGGTTTGGAATTTAGATTAGTCTTTGTAAATAGCTGGACTAATCTTTTATTTCTCCAGCAAAATGCTATATCCTGTTTAGTTGGTGATATCTCCCATGATTTTTTTTCCTTCCATTCTTGACAACATAAATTCTGATTGACAAAAATAGTCCATTTTTTTCTTTTGAATACATCAAAGGATATATGACCGTCTATTAGTTTTGGTCCATGTTGATTGAATTGGCTAAGTTATGGTAATAATCATCTTGTTGTTCTTTTCCTTTGTTTTGAGTGGAAGCAGCCTACGTAAACGAGGGTAAATAGGCAACAAAGTTTAATTGTAGTCATTTTGTTCCTCTGGGATGAATGCAAGCATTTTCGATGAAGGAATGATTTATAGAGCAAGACTTTCTGATATACACCATCACTCTACATATTACCATTCATTAAAAATGATCCAATAAAAAGAAAAGAAGAAAGATCACTTCGTTGTCCTCATAGGTGCAGCACGATAAGCAGTTTCTAAATTGCTCTTCTGTCAATTTATAACATTAATTCACAAGTAATAATTAATTAAAAGAAAATTAAATTGCATTGTCTCCGCTACCTAAACTTTCACTTTGTCAGTGAGGGTTCTCCTATCTCCCCTTCCCCTGCCCCAATTTTTTTATTTAAAATAATGAAAAACAACTACTAACAAAAGGAGTCAATAGATATTAAGCTAACGAACGCGGTAGTAATATTTTCGTGATTAAAATATGTCAAGATTATGAGCTCTGAGCGAGCTCTACTCCTCCTTCAATGGAGGATTCAAAATATTCCAGAATATGTATTTCGAAGAGAGACATGAACAATGAGGAGTCTCTGATTTGGGAAAATGAAACTTGAATTATCTATTACTTAGTATTGTCCTTGGGGTGTTCATGGTTCTGTTTGGATCAGTTTTCCCTTAAAAAAAACCAAACTAAGTAAGTCGATTTTTTCTCGATTCGGTTTATGCCGGTTTTTCAATTTTTTCGATTATTTGTCCTTTTTTTTAAAATATAAGCCATACACTTTCAAACACACATTTCGGCAACCACATTTTCAACGTAACACTATCAATTCAATTGTCCTTTGAGAAATTATTATTTACCAATATATATTGATGATAATTGAATCAAATAGTGATGGATAATTTAAGGACTCGATTAAAAATATATTATTTTTAACATAAAATAGATTCTTACACTTAACAAAAGAAAGCTACCAACTAATCTAGAATGTAAAGGTAAAGAAATGTACTAAAGTGCAAACCATTAATATTTACTATAAAAATAAAAAAAATTTTATATATATATATATATATATATATATATATATATATATATATATATATATATATATATCTATGTGTGTGTGTGTGTGTAATAATAAATTTAAAATAGCTACTCCTATATTCGGTTTGGTTCGATTCTTTTAATTAAAACCAAAACTAAGCTAAATTCGATCGGTTTTTAAATTTCAAAACCGAAATCAAACCAAAACAAAAAAGCATCGGTTTTTTTATCTATTTGGTTTGATTTATGGTTTGGTTCGGATTTTCGGAATTTTATGAACACCCCTAATTGTTCTCTTTATACTCATAAGAAACAAAGAATACAACTAAACTAACTAAGCTGACAGCTAGAACCTAACTAATGTTATGCTCACTCAGCAATATATAATATAATCTCAATACTATCCCCCCTCCCTCACAAGTTGGAGGTGAGATAATCACAACCAACTATCCAAGAACAGAGGAATGCTTCACCCCAGTGAGTGCTTTAGTGAGAACATCTGCTCTGTAGTGCCAACGTGATGCAAGGAAATGAGGCCCTCCTGAAGCTTGGTGCGCACAAAATGGCAATCCACTTTAATGCATTTTATTCATTCATGGAACACAGGATTACTCGCAATGTTTAGAGCAGACTGGCTATCACAATGTACAGGTATGGGCAAGGAGACATGAACGCTGATCTTTTCTAACAACCTGTATAGCCGTACTAGCTCAACCACCACCTTCCTAAGTGCTATGTACTCTGTTTCTGCTTCCTAAGTGCTATGTACTCTGTTTCTGCTGAGGACAATAAAATAGTTGCCTATTTCTTGGACTTCCAGCTCACAGAACTACCTCCTTGAAGGATAATGTAACCAGACACAAACATCCTAGAATCAGGGCAAGCTTCCCAGTCAGAATCACAGTAAGCAGTGATGGAAGGATCATATGCATTGCTGAAGCACATGCCCAATGTAGGATCTTTCTTAAGGTATCTCAACATGTGATAAGCATGTAGATGAGGTTCCCAGGGGTCTAACATAAACTGACTCAAATGTTGGACACCATAGGCTATATCCAATCTAGTATTTATAAGGAAATTCAATTTCTCAACCAATATTCTATAGAAAGTGGGATCAGATTAAAGAGGTCCTTCTTTAGCCTTCGATTTCGTTGTAGGATCAAGAGGAGTGGTCATGATGGTTGAGTGCAGGCAATCATATTCTTTCAGAAGGTCTAGAACAAGTTTTCTTTGTGAGATAATAATATCATCTTCCTTGTAAAGGGCCTCTAGTCCTAGAAAATAATGCAGTTATCCCAAATCTTTTATTTTGAATCTATCATGTAGGAAATATTTGAGCTGACTAATTTCTTCTATATCAGTCCCTGTGAGGAGAACATCATCAACATAAACTGCTATAAAAACAACTAAAGAACCTCGTTTCTTAAATAACAGAGAATAATCATGCATGGAATACGTGTATCCTCTTGTGTATAAAGATTCAATCAATTTATCATACCACTGTTCACTGGCTTGTTTTAGCCCATAAGAGACTTGTTCAGCTTGTATACCAAGTTTGGGGACTTCAGCTCAAGCCCTGGTAGACTTCCTCCATGGAGAAAAAATATTATTTACATCTAATTGGTAAATCTATCATTTCTTCTTAGTTGCAATGGCAACTAAACAATGGGCATCTTGACCGCAGGAGAAAAAGTCTCAGTGTAATCTATTCCAGCTGCTGTGCGTACCCCTTCACAACTAGTCTGGCTTTGTACATTTCTAAGTTACCATCTTCTTTGTATTTTACCTTTTACACTCACCTACAACCAGTGGTTTGTTTCCCCTTTGTCAAAGGGACTAAGTCCCAAGTATTGTTGGCATATAAGGCCACAAACTCTTGAGTCATGGAACTCTGCCAAGCAGGATACATAGTTGCCTCTTTATATGAAGTTATCTCTCTATCATGACAAATATTTCTTACATCATGCTGACTATTATGGTGCAAGTCATCAGGAGTAATATGGTTATTTTGTCAAAAAACAAAAATATGGATAGAAAAAATTCAAATTAGGTAGATTACATACATAATCATTCAAGTGAGAGGGGGGTTCTTGGTTCCCTACCAAATCTTCTTTGGGCTAAAGGTTCTATAGAAGAAAGATGAGGCTGAGCGGTTGAACGTAATGTGGGAAAATGAAAATGTTCAGTGTGAGTTTGTGATTCAGAGGAAGGAGATATACTAGAAGGAGAAAGATGTGTCATATCAGGTAGAGGAGTTGTGGTGCTGGAGAAAAAAAGGGTGGACTGATCTGTATCCCCTTGATCAGTGGTAGAAGTTGTAGTAGAAATAATAGTGTAATCCGGTAGGTGATATGTAGAAGAAGATGTAGGAAAGTATGAGGGCAGATTTTGTATATCTGAAGTGAAAGTGAAAGGGAAAATGGTTTCATGAAACAAGACATCCCTGGAGATAGAGATTTTCTTAGTAGCTAGACTTAGTACTTTGTAAATGTTTGTCCCAAATGGCTAACCTAATAATACATGTGGAGTGGCCCTTGGTTCAAAGAGCAAAAGTGCCAAAAATGGCTACAATATTCGGTCTCACAAGCTCAGCTGCGTTCAGAGCATAAAACTTAACCTAAAAATGATAAAATATTCTATTTATACTAGGTTGAAAAATCTGGATAAAAATATCCATGTAGGGTTAGCGCGAACCGCACAAAAAGGACCACGGTTGTGCTGGCTTCATAATTTCATATCTCTGAAGTTGAGGATCGCGGACCGCGAGAGAACGCATCACGGCCGCGGTGGGTGTTGGTGCAGCCGCACATAAGTGAACGTGGAGCGCATTACTTGAAATGGCCAAAAAGTCAACTCTCTGAATCTCGTTCGCGCGGACCGCGCAAAAGTGTAGTGCGGTCGCGTGGCTTTGGTCTCCAAATTCATTTGTGCAGACCACGCAAAAGTGTAGCGCGACTGCGTGGTTGCAGCTTGATGATGCCAAGTATCTGAAACTCCTAGTGCGGCCGCATTCACTCTTGCGCGGTCCACCTTAGGCCTTCTTTTCCTCATTTCACTTAGTCTTTGACACTTGACCAAGTTTCACTCTTGTTTGAGCTGATCTTTGACATTTGTCACTTTATCGCTCAAACCTGCAATCAAGCACAACTTGTAAGCATTTTGGGACTATTTTGTGGCAATTTGTAACCAAAGCAATAACAAGTAGGGGTATAAACATGGTAAAATCCTAACTTATCAAGCTCTTTAATATACTTCATATAATCGGATTGCACTGATCTCGTCTCATCCAGTATGAACTGCTCAGGCAATAAGCCACCCCGACATGACCAAAAGTCTCATGTGATGCCCCAACGTGCCAATAGGCTACTAATTTGAACGTGATATAAAAGGAAAATGAATTTTGAACGAGAAATCTAACTATCCCGATTGAGAATCATACATGCGACGCATGCACACAACTAATACGAGTTGTACTTAGAAAAAAATAGGAAACAAAACACATAAAAAGAGATATAGGGAACTGTACTCAACATTACACTATTGTGGCGTGCAACCCGATCCAAATAACATTACTCTCACCTAAGGAGATGCGTGTCGAGCTAAATTGCTCATTACTACAAAATACCAAATATCGGTCATAAGCGCGCTAAGTGCATAATACCACCCTTGAGGGAACATATAGCGTTATAAGCTACAAAACTCAAGCACAATTGAGGTGCGATATATGATCTGAATCCCAAGAGCCATTTTGCTCATATAACATCATCTCTACGCAGAGCTGCAACACATAAGAAATTCACCAAGCCGTCTCACAACTCGTAAAGCGCAATACATCATTACATGAAATAAATGATGACAAAACAACACCCCAACTAGTCTTTCGTAAGGAGCGCTTTGTTGAAATGAACACATCTGTACTTATATAGAGCCCATATTCACATTCAAATCCATCCACTGACCTCAAGTCGATCCTGATCATACCAAACTAGGCCAATATCCCTTCAATGGTCCAAACTAACTTCCCTTTTCCATAACACACAAGAACAACCATCATAACCGGAGTAACCCCCCACAGTCCATAACACAATAAATAGAGTGTCCCCCCTGGCATCAAATTCTCAATTTAACGACACCATTACAACCTTCATACTTGGTTTAAATCTTTAATCAATCAAGTGACTGCATGTCACACTTATATAATTTCCTTGTGGGACACGCTCCCATAACCTACCATAACAAATAACTGGGTCGTACCTCTAAATGACCAGTCGTACTAACGCTTAAAAGTGATCAAGAATCATTAACCAGGATGCAAAGCCCTTTTTCACAAAGCATTTATCTCAGGTGACACTGAAGACAATACCAGCTTACCTTAAACATCAAACCTCATTTCCTGCTCATCCAAGCTCATGACATCTTTATCAACACCAAACCGTTACCTTCATCTTCACTTCAAATTCTATACCACTCACTGCACCCAACATGCCAATATGCGATAGAACTCATTTTTTATTATAGCTTCGGAACCACTATTAGGTTAACACTTCATCATATAAAACTTTCCACTTAACTCACTTTAGGAGAACCATAGCAACAGATAGGTGAATTCTCATAACTGTAGAATATGGAAATCTATAAGTAGTGGTCTCATCTACTATAGCCCTTCTGGGACCCACCTCTACATAACAGGCCACAACAGTAGAATACTTTCTGAATAACACCAACTACGGTAGCCGACAAGCCCCACACGCACAGTCGCAAATCACTCTCATAACTTGATAACACTGAAAGAGCTGATCACTACCAGCAACATGCCAATTCGACTATGGCTAACCAATCCCTGTTCTTCCAATTTATCCTTGATTGTCAAAGAAACAATGATAACTCAATTCAACATATACACACTCTATCCGCACTCATTCCGAGTGATCCTGAATCACGAGACCATGTTTTCTCAAATCCTATGAACTATTTCGTACCTCCCAATTGCTACATCACAAGTCAAAACATCATAGATCATTCGGTGCCTCTTCTCATAGGCTGCTACCAAGCTCGATTCTTAACTGTACCTATAGGCTCGGAATTATTAGGCACCACACTTTACCCTTTGAGTCCATTAGGACCGTTATTGAGAGTCACTCGTTCTGACTTGGCCTCGAATATAATCAACTCCATAAATGTTCTAGCATATGAATACCCCCTAGGCAAAGCAGCCGGCAGAATCATTTCCCTGAACCCCACATCTGTACAAGGCATAAGTCTTGAATCCTTCCTTAAGTCTGAACATGGCCAATAAGGCCAACCTTAGCAAACCTCTAACAATTCCTTTGCTCGAATTACCACTTATGTTCTTTTTTTGTAGCTGAAATAACCCATCAATATGCTAATAATCAGAACCCTCGGAAGAAGATAACCATACAATCCAATCGTAGGCAGTAGGACTCTCCCACTTAGCTCGTAGCCACTATTACCTAAATTCACCGAGATTTTTAATCTCTTATTGACATCACCTTGCACAATTAACTGCCAAAATTCTTGGTTTTTTTTTCTGTAAAACCCCCTTTTTATACTCTGAATCATCAACCACCTTCGCACAACAAATCTCTTCGCTGTATAACCAATAGAATTCTTCGCAGAAGGCTCGCTAACCATGCGACCGCTAACCTGCTCACATGGAATAACCCTCTTGTGGAAATCACTTTCCGACATCTTCCAACACTGTTGCACGGGGTAGAATCACTACGACATCAATAACCTATCCTAAGTCTGATCTCACTCACTAGCTGTACAAGTCCATTCACCCCTTGTGGACATAAATTAAACGTGCGGCAACATCCTCCCAATTCAAATTTGTATTGTATCATTCTTCATTCGAGCAGCTCCTTCCTGTTATATCAAATCTCCTGTCGTATAGTATCCCATACTTCAAATTAAATCCATAGACCCCAAATCACCAATCACTAAAATTCCCAAGTCATACCACACTCTCCTTAAGGCGCATAGTCATCCTACCCCAATGCCTATATGGAACTCCGCCACTCTCCCGTTTTGGTGGAACTCATCCCCTTAATCGACTAATCGACCTTTGCCTCTTATACTTAGCCTTCTAGAAATTTTAGCCACCACTTGACACTTCCGACATGTCTTTTCTCTTCCTTTGATGCTCGGTTGCTGCCATAAATAAAATCTATATTCGTGGAACTTAAACCCACATTTGCTGCTAACTTTACACCTTTCAGAAGATCATCTTTTTTATACCGTCGACATTAGAAACACTGATTTAATCCTGAACTACCGCACCTTGCGATATTTGACAGTCGCATTTTAAATACTATTTCACAGTAGCTTGCCCCAAAGGCGAATTGTAGAAGGTCATAACACCGGCGAACTAGTACGTTTAGTCAGGAAAATGACACCCCATCATAGAAGAAAGCTCTACCACACTCGTAAATACCAAGTCTCATTACTCCACCAGTCCATATCTGACCATTCTTAGTCCGGTTGCATTTCCCCTGCCGGGAATAAAATACTGAATCTTTATATTATGCACTAAGTCATCCTCCTTCAAGTCATTCACTACCCTGACACGTAGGCAAATGTCCTACCATCATATCAATACTGCAGAACAATAGTTTATATCATCAAGGCAACTTGTGCCTAGTCTCAGAGCTTTCAGAAGTACCGGCACTGAGCTGAAATTACAGAATATCCTTCTAAAAGAGACGATAATAGTTCAGACAACTATACAAGGAGAAATACCCCACATTGCATTGGAGTACCATAACAATTCTTCAATTCTCGATTCATAAGAAACGATTCGTGTTGCCCAAGATTGAATTGGAAGGAATTAAAGTCATAAGCCTCCATGGATCAAATTGCACGATGAGGAATCGAGTAAGGAAGTACTCCTAACAGTCCATCAATTGTAGAAGGTCATAACACCGACGAACTTACTACGTTCAATTAGGACAACAACACCCCATCATAGAAGAAAGCTCCACCACGCTCGTAAATACCAAGTCTCATTACTCCACCAACCTACATCTGACTATTCTTAGTCTGATTGCCTTTCCCCTACCAGGAATAAAATATTAAATCTCTAGATTATGCACTAAGTTAACCTCCCTTCAAGTCATTCACCGCCCCGACACGTAGGCAAATGTCCTACCATCATATCAATACTGCGAAACAATAGTTCATAGCATCATGTAAACTTGTGTTGAGCCTTAGATGACAGAATATTCTACCACAAGGAGACGATAATAGTTCAGAAAACTAAACAGGAAGAAACACCCCACACTGCATCGGTAGTACCATAACAATTCTTCAATTCTCAATTCATAAGAAATGATTTGTGTCGTACAAGATTGAATGGGAAGGAATTAAAGGCATAAGCCTCTATGGATCAAATTTAATGAAGAAGAATCCAGAAGGGAAGACTTCTAATAGTCCAGCAGGCTCCCGAGGATAAGTATAGACGTCCCCGTACCGATCCGCGAGTCTTTACTAGATTTGCTCATGACTCGTGAGACCCTAGGAACCTAGTGCTCTAATACCATATTGTTACGATCCAAAATTCACTAAGGGTCGTCATGGCGCTAGACACTGCTATCAGACAAGCCAACCAAAGTACTTAATTAAATTCCATTTTTAGTATTTGCTGAAATTATTTTCTTTATACATTAAATAATAAATAATAAAATTTACGAAAATAATCTTGAAGTCTTCAACAAACTTAATATTGAATAATCCAACAAAACCATCCCCGAACGTGTGTCACAAATGCATGAGTTACCTCTAGGAAACAATATTATACAACAGTCGTCTAGAGAACAAATTGGATGGAAATTAAATACAGAAATTTGAAAGAGACTCTGCTGACTGCGGGTCGTCTCGAGAAGTTCAGCTCGCCTAAGTCTCCATGTCAACATGATGCTACGCCCACTAGGCCACTGGAGATGCATGTTCATGTGCAACAAAAATGCAGAGAAGTGTAGTATGAGTATGAAAACAACATGTACTCAATGAATATCCCTTCTGATCTTGAAGAAGTAGAGATGAGAGGTCGGCTTTGACATTTACTAATGGTCCAATAATGTTATATCCATAATATATTAAATCGTAGATTTTTATAAACATGATTATAAATCGATACGGTGAAGCAAATAAGCAATTCTTCCTTTATTAGGAAACTTCCAAATTCCTTTTCATCATTTATACATATATTCTTAAGCCGGGAGGAGGCAACAACTGCTTTAATAAGTTTCAAGGCTAGCAATACAAGCATGTGCAAATCAGGCCGATGACGTACAACCCGATCCAACAGAAAATAAATTGTGCACTGCCGAGGGTCGAACGACGTGAACCATAGATGCATCTATTTAATTTACCGAGACGCTCGGCCCGTTCCAAAATTAAACACAAACATATAGTCAATCAAAAAGTCAACAAGGAACAATTATCCAAAGAAAAGCCACATCTCTTTTAAAGATTTTTGAAAATGAAGTTTAATGCTTTTAGAAATTCATTTACTAATTCGATGTGGTTTAAGAAATTTAAATTTCAATAATATTACAAATATTCGAAGAATAGCATGTTTTTAGGTCCTAGACTACCCGGACTTAAACATAATAGTAGCTACGCACGGACTCTCGTCACCTAGGCATACGTAGCCCCCACAGATAGGAGCACATAACAAATTATTTCACCTATGAGGACAATTTCCTCTTACAAGGTTAGAAAAGAGACTCACCTCGCTCCGAAGATCCATAACCGGCCTTCCACGCCCTTCTAAAAACTCAAATTGATGCACAGCGCTCCAAAACTAGCCAACAATTATGAAAATCCATAAATATATGCTCAATTACTCACTACAATCCAATTTATAGCAATTCCAAACCCCGATCAAAAAATTAACAAAAATGTCCTCGGGCCTACGTGCCCGAATTTTCAAAATTTTCGAAGAATAGGTAAACCCATAGCCTCACAAACTCAAATATACAATTTTTCTCTTAATTCCATACCCAAAATCGTGGTCAAATTCCAAGGAATATAGATTTCTAAGTCTTTCTACCCAAATCCTAATTTTCTACCAATTTACATGCTAAAATCCATACATAATCCATGTATTTAACTCAAGATGGATGGGATTATCTTACCTTATTGTTGTTGACGAAAAATCCCACTTGAAGCTATACAAAATCTCCCACACCAAATGAAAAATACGGGCAAATAACCAAACCCCCAATTTTTAAAAGAACCATTGCCTCCAGCACTTTCCGCACATGTGGTCCTATGACCACTTCTGCGGTTCCGCAGGTGCAGGCCAATGGCCGCATCTGCGGTCTTTCCTCAAGACTACCACCTTCGCATCTACGCTTCACCTTCCGCAGGTGCGGTCTCACATTTGCAGAAAAATAACCGCATCTGCTGTCCCAGCCTAGTCACCCAATTCTGCAATCTGTGCATCTCCTTCCACAGGTATTGTGAGCACGTGATTTTTGCCCTATACGAGAATTACTCCCAAAAATTCAAACTAAAATAATTATATATTATTTGCAATATTTGCGGATTTTGTGTTATTCTTATTGTTGGTTGCATTTGTGTGTACATGACTATTTATTTAAATAAACAAATAAATATATATATATATATATATATATATATATATATATATATACGGTGCCATCGTAGTTACAGTTTAATCGGACAATTTGGAATGAATTAGTAAACTAAGTATTTTTATAAAGTGGAAAATATTAATTGTGTGATTTTCGTATAACACTGGTGTTTAATCATCTGTGATGAAGATTAGTAAGAGTTAATTAATATTTTGGCTTTACAAATTTTCTTAGAATTTTTGGTAATTAAGAATCAAAAGGAAAATAAAAGAAGTAGAAGAAAACAAGTAAGGATGAACACCAATTGGAACTGGGCCGTTTATTTGGGCCCAAAACCAGGCCCAATTACACACCTCCCCTGATCCAATAGCCTGACCCGTCTCCCAGCCCAGCCATTACCCAAAACGACGCCGTATTCACGTAAGAATCAATCATAGCCATTGAAATCTTATGATCCAACGGCTAAAAATAATCAATCCATTTCAATATACCAAAGCACCACACCCCCCCAAACCCCCGTATCCCCATTCATTTTTCACCAAACGACCCTTAACCTCGTCTCTGAAGAGACGATATACCGTAGCGCCGCCGCGAACCCACCGTCTCCCGCCTGCCGCGGAAATCGCCTCACGGCGGTTCCGGTAGGCCAATGGCCACCAAACTAACACCCAAATCTTCCCCTCACCTCTCCCATTACGAATCCGGCCTCCGCTAACCTCGAATCACCACCAAACGTCTCGAATCTTCATTCGAAGATTCGAGTCAGAACCCAAACCACGCCAAACTTCACCAAATTCACACCACAGCCTCCTCACACCTCCCCCACACTCCCACTAACATTGGTCTGGTTCGAATCTAACCCGAAATGCTCGAACCCCAAATCCGAGCCCAAGAACCCTAAATATTCAAATTGGGAAATTTCGACAATAGAAGTCTAATAGACTTTAATTGGGACGTTTTCATGTGAAAACGTTCCAATTAGAGTCCTTTCGACTCCAAAAATACCAACTCAAGCCCGTTTGGCCTCAAAAGTTCAAAGTCCGCTCGGACTCTGATTCCTCTATGAGGTATTTGATTTCTTTGCTGTTTTATTTTTGTTTGGTTGTTAGTTGTCCATTTGTTTAACTCTTGTGCTTAATGTTAATTTTTGCTTGCTTCTTCTTCATCCGGCCTTTTATTTGGTCATTTGCTGTTTCTGATTCGTTTGTATGAATATGTTAGTTATAGAATACGTATTCGCGTCGATTAGCGACGTTGAATAATTAGCTTCGTGTTTATTTTGTTTCTTTTGATTCACTGTTTCATTGATCGGTTGTTAGTAATGGTACGCTTCACAATCGACTATATGAACATTGCTAGTTCATTTCTATGTATCTGTAGCTTTGATAGTTCAGTAGGGGTTTGTCCGATAAGCTTTGAACCACTGTTGGACAAAAAATCCAGAATTGACTGTGTATTTAAACTAGTAGTGGTTTGTTATAGCTGATAGAAGCTTGGGGGATCCATAGTGAATGCACATGCTTAGGGCCAGTGGAACCTGCTAGACAGCAGGTATCCACCTAGGTTTTACACTTAGGGAGTTTTTAATAGAAAAAGCCCCATACCCAGACATATGGTAATGTTAGAAAACCAGTGTCAGGGCTAGGCAGAGAAGGGAATATCATGGGCTGGCAGAGCAGGGATGGGCAGGGTTTTGAATGAATTTCTGCTGGTCTTTGGCTTTTGGAGATAGGGGTCTTCTTGGTTATAAATAGGAGAGAACACTAGAGAGGGGGACACCTACACAGACCTTAGAGAGACAGAGAAAATTTCTGGAGGAGAGGGTCCAGAGAAAAAAAAAAGCACATAAGAATGAAGGAAAATTCTGAAAGAGCAGTGATAGAAGGAGATACACATACGCTGAGAGAGATCTGAAATTGGGAGATAGACATTCGGGTGGCATTCTGAAATAGAGAAGAAAAGATACACTTAAGAGCCTGTTGAGTTTAAGAAAAATAGAGACGTACAGAGAGAGATAGGAAGGAAAATTTTCTAAGCGTGCTTGTTACTATTTCATTGAGGGTTGGCCAGATTTTGTGTTGTTTCTTGCATCTACCCCTGTTTTGTTGTTGCTGTTGGTCGTGTACTGCTGCTGTTGGTTGTGTGCTATTGATGTTGGTCGTGTTTTGCTACTGCTGGTTGTTGTATTTTGTTGCTGGTGGTTGTTGTGTTTTGCTGCTGCTGGCTGTTGTTCTCCTGCTACTGTTGTTACCATAGCTGATCTCTTATTCATCTATTCTTGTCAATTTCCAGGTATCTATCTCGACTTTGAATGATACATGCAATTTCAAACTGAATATAGCTAAGTTGGAAGAGGAATCAAAGTGCAAGCATTTGTTTGTTTCTGTCATAATTAGAGTGTAGTTTATTTCTTGTTCATTTTGAATGTCAAGTCGTGTTAGATATGTAACGGTAGTATGGAGATTTGAATAACTAAGACTTGTTGTAATTTGGGCAATTTGGATTGGTTAAACCTGTAAGGAATTGTTGTGAAAAATGAAGATTTGTTAAGCATGACTGTGTATGAATTTTAGTAGTCAAATACTAGTTTGTTTAAATTAAACCAGTTGCTGCCATTTGAGTAAAGTTTCCAGTATTACCCAAATCTGTATAACAAATACTCACTGTCTGCGATTAGGTAGAATGTAAGTTGTTAAAACAATGTGATACTTTTTCTTATTGTAAGAGCTTCATGTAACGTGATTTAGTGTAGAATTTTGTGTTCGAATGGCTATGGATGAAATCAAAATCAGAGGGTTTAAGGTAGATAGGTGGTTTGAAAAATCAGAAATTATTGTTAAGTATATACAGTCAGTAAGATTAACTATGTGCAATTCATTCTGGCTTAGCATCACTAGTTCTCGAATTTCAATTTTCATTGGAGCCATGCTAATGTTCAAGTCAAGCTCGTGAATTAGTACTCTAATAAAAAAAAAGTAGCTAGTAAGGGATTTGAAACCTGAATTAGTTTGCAACCCATTTGGAATTATTATCATAAGTAGCTTATAGGGGACAAGAAAATTAAAACTAGTTATTTTCCAATTCTTATTAACTATTACACGTATTGACCTATTATGTGATATAAGGTGTGTAGTTTCAGCTTATTGCTTAAAAGTCATTGAATTCGCTTTATTGATTTTTTTTGTGCCAATTCATTTTCTTTGGGCTTGTCTTTAAGCCTGAAGGCATATTTAGATTAAAATTATTGGTATTAGGCCCGTTAATGTTTAAATTGATAGACTAAGGTAAATTTCTTAATAACAATTAGTTAGGATTCTCTTTCCTTTGTATACAAAAAAAAACAATAGAAACTTAGTCACTTTAGGTATAACCTCTTAGTGAAAGAGTGAGATGAGCCTCGCCGCACAAAAATACACAATCGCGGGGCCCTCAAATAAAGAGTAATATAATGCTTAGACTCGGAAGGACCGTTTAGCTAATTTCACAGTCTTTTCCCAAAGATAACAATACGATAGATTCTTTTAGGTACGTCTTTAATAAATTATTTTCCTAAATACGGGTGCGCATTTATGTGACCCAAATCTTACCCTCGGCGAAACTGAAATACATTAAAGTCACAGGCGTACCGGTTGCGGTGTGACTCGAAATGTGTTTTCGTGACGTCGCAATTCTTCTAAAAATTGAAAAGCGGAACATAATAGCACATAGTTGGAATATATAAAGAAATCAGATAAAAACAAAAATAGCAGTTGAGCGACCGTGTTAAAACCACGGAATTCGGGAGTGCCTAACACCTTCTCCCGGGTTAACAGAATTCCTTATCCAGGTTTCTAGTTTCGCAGATTATATTACAAAGTCATAAATTTCCTCGGTTCGGGATCAAATCGGTGACTTGGGACACCATTATTTTCCCAAGTGGCGACTCTGAATCTAATAAATTGATCCCGTCTCGATTGTCCTTTAATTGGAAAAACTCCCTCGTGCTTACTCGGGTGCGGGAAAAAGGAGGTGTGACAGTGGTCGGCGCGCCACACGATCCCAATTCATAAATATATATATTACCGGCATTTAGCCAATAAGCTCATTTAAATTGTTGTTTTTGTCTATATCTGATTTTATTATATGTTTGATTAATGTGCTATATGTTTACCGCTTTGATATTATCTGAACTGTATATATAAACTGTGCCGAAACCCTTCTTTTCTCACCCCCGGGGATGTGCTCACTGGTTGAGACTCCCTATTCTGTTAGTGTCATACCCCAAAATAAGAAAGAGGCTCGGAAAGTTTCTAAGCCGGCTGGCCTTTTGGTTCCCGGAAAGGAGCTCCTTCCTCAACTCGAGTTGTCCGCTCGAGTACACAGTCTAGAATACATACCCAGGTTTTAAACTTAGAATAACATGACTTCATGCCGGATCCCTAGTAGGAAACGCTTATTTGCATCACGTTGCATTTGACTTAGGGGACTCAACACAGGGGTTGGGTCCGTCTAGGACAGGTGACCCGATAATCAAAGACCGAGTATATTATATGTTGCATTTATTTATCATGTATTATTATGATGCTTGGTTAAATTCCTGAAAACAAAAAAATATATATATAATTTTGGAATAGAAAAATATCAAAATGTTGTCGAAAATTTGAAAATTTGAAAAATAGGAAGAGCAATTTTGTTGAAATAATTGGTCATAAAATAATCTGACCGAACTACGCTGGTTTGATTCTCACATGGTGTGAGATACGTAGGCAACCTTCATCGGGTCCAACCACACCTTTCAAAAATCAAAAAAAATGTGTGTTTAATTTTGTCAATAAAATCAAAGTGATGCCATTTTGAAAAATAGCCAATGTTCCGAAAGGACGCCAGAAGGCTGTTTTTGCAAAAATAGCCACTTTGAATCATTGTAAATAATTTTTGGGCACAACCTTGAAATATTTCCTCGCGGAAATTTTGAAAGGTCGTAGCCGCAAAATCAAGTTTGGGTTATCACGCCTTTCAAAAAATCAAAAAAATTGTGTTTTTAATTTTGTCAATAAAATCAAAGTGATGCCATTTTGAAAAACAGCGGAATGTTCCGAAAGGACGCCGGAAGGTTGTTTTTGCAAAAATAGCCACTTTGAATCATTGTAAATAATTTTTGGGCACAACCTTGAAATATTTCCTCGCAGAAATGTTGAAAGGTCGTAGCCGCAAAATCAAGTTTGGGTTACCACGCCTTTCAAAAAATCAAAAAAATGTGTGTTTAATTTTGTTAATAAAATCAAAGTGACGCTGTTTTTGAAAATAGTCGAATGTTCCGAAAGGACGTCGGAAGGCTGTTTTGCAAAAATGGCCACTTTGAAGACTTTTCTTTTCTTTTTGAATATTGGCCTTGAAATATTCCATGTGGAAATGTTGAAAGGCCGTAGCTTCAAAATCAAGTTTTGGGTTCCAACCACCCCTTTTAAAAAATCAAAAAAAAATATGTGTTTAATTTTTTCAATAAAATCAAAGTGATGCCGTTTTTGCAAATAGCCGAATGTTCTGAAAGGACGCCGGAAGGCTATTTTTGCAAGAATAGCCACTTTGGATTTTTTTTTAAGTAATTTTGGACACAGCCTTGAAATATTCCCTCGCGGAAATGTCGAAAGGTCGTATCCGCAAAAATCAAGTTTTGAGTCATCACTCAACTTTACAAAAATAACCACTTTATCAAACAAGCCATTACATGGCCGAAATTTTACTCAAATAGCTACATTTTTGCATTTGAACTTTCTCAGTCTTGTGTTGGCCTGTGTCGGTGCTGAACGATGCCCCATAGGCCCCAGGATAAAATTTTGAATTTGCATCTTCTTACATAAAATTTTGCAAAAAGAGCCACTTTGTCTAAATAAGCCATTACATGGCCAATTTATGAAAAAATAGTTTTGTGTTGGTTTATGGTGATGCCGAACGATGCCCCATGAGCCACAGGATAAAAAAAATTTCAAGTTTTATCTTTCTTAAATAAATTTTGCAAAAATAGCCATTTTGTCAAATAAGCCATTATGTGGCCAATTTGTAGAAATAGTCATAAGTGACACCAAAAATATTTTTTATTCTTGTAAAAATCTCCGGTACAAGGTGTGAAAGCTTTTCATCAGAGTTTGTAGTTGGAGTCGGCTTTTACAATTTTTTTCAAAAAAAAAAAGAAAAAAAATTCCAAATAAACATCTCTTTATTTCTTGCATTAATTTGCAAGAACTACGCTCGGTCTGATTCATGCGGGGTCATGATACGTATAGGATTCGACCATATCCATAGCCGAGGAAAAAAAAATGGAAAACTACAAAAAGAAAAAAAAAGAGAAAAAGAGAAAAATGGAAAAAATAATAACAACAATTAAGAAAATAAAGGAAGGTTTAGGAAGCACATATATGAGAAGCTGGAACGACGCATGTAACCGAAGCAAATGCGTGATAAAAAGGTTTAACTGCCTAGGTTCATTGCATCCTTAATGCACGTTTACCTGTTTGTCCAATGCCCTAACGCTAACGTAATGTCTTCACTTTGTTGTGTTAAGTTTCAGAAAGGTGGTTGGTCGTGGTTCTAAAATAACTCTTCCCTGTAACACAAAGTCAGAGGACAATGGCAGAGGATCTCAAGACTGAGTGGGTTGATACCGATACCCGACAACAACTGGTTGAACGGAACCACGGGTTAGTGGAAGAAGTCAAAATATTGAGACAACATGTGGCCGACATGTATCGGGCATGGATGGATGGAAAAGCACCACCCCCGCCACCACCTAGCTTCCTGGATTCTGTCCTTACCCGTCCACTGAACCCGATGCCGGATGATCCCTCACACTCTCCATATGTACCCACCTATCACAGCTTTTCCAGCCACTCGAGTAGCTCAATTACTCGTCCCCCAAGCTATGTTTTCACAACGCTACTCCCGTCCCCAACACCACTACTCTCCAAGGGACACCCAAAATCGTACTTCACCTTCCGGGTACCCAGCTCCACAAAAAGCCTACCAACCCCCACGAACATACCGGAAACCCCCCGGGTCAGGTTTCAGGCCAAATAAGGCGTTTAGGGAGGAGAGGTTGCTGAAGCGAGAAAAGGCGCTCACCCCTATCGGAGAATCCTATGCAAGTCTGTTTGAAAAGTTAAAACATGTCGGCCTGATTACGCCGCTCCCCGGATACACTCCCGATCCACGTGCAAGAAGCTTCGATCCTACCGCACGATGTGCATACCATTCCAATGTCAGAGGGCACGATATCGAGAGTTGTCGTACCTTGAAAAAGGAAATAGAAAGAATGATTCAAAAAGGGTGGTTGATTGTGGTCAATGATGATGACAGGGAGCACACGAATCCTCTGGGGGGTGTATTGACTGAAGCTAAAAATGTTGAAGCAGATGGCAGCCTCGGCAATATTGATGCAGAACTTAGTGGCTAAAATGTTGTGCTTGGTAATTGGGAAGACACTCCATCTTTTGGTCAGCCTCTCTTATTTGTCGTCATTTTTGTTGTCCGAGTTATTTTCAGGGTTTTCTTGTGGTCAAACCCTTTTGTCCTAGCAGCTTGCTTTGGTCTTGCCCAGTTTTGTTTCAGGGCTGTACTCTAGTTTGTTTTGCTTGTTTTGTCATTGAACCATTTCGTCATTAGTTTAATGAAGCTTTCGGTCTTTTGTTACTTCCGGTCATTTTATTTGTTTAGTTCTTTTACCCTTTAGATTTGTCTTGTGCTCAAACGCCGAATCTAGTGACATGACATGCGCACACATAATTATGGCTTAATTCTAAAAGTTAATCATTAAGCAATTGGAAGATGATCGGGTCATCTAAAGGAAACAAAAACAACTTGAGACTATTTGGATCCCGAGTCATCCGAAACCGGGGCAAGTAAAAAGAAACAGTCAAAGGCAAGCTGGCCAAAATTGACATGGGGTCGTTCATAATGAGAGTGTTGCCCAACATTGCTTTAAAGATATGATGAATATTAATTGTGTTGTTTACGCTTGGCATGTTTTGAAGATTGGAATGACGAAGGCATTTTGTTCTGCTATCCAAACACTTTATCCATCGTCAACCCTTTGAGCCTGAATTTAAATTCTTTCATACCCCTCCTTCGTAATTAGTTGCAAAGACTAGAAACACAAGTTTGAAAGGCAAAAGAAGAAAGGGATAAAGAAAAAGTAAAGAAAAAGAAAACAACAAAAAGAGATAAAGAAAAGAAAAGAAAATGTATGAAAAAAGAAATTTGGAAAAGAGGAATTGGGAACTACGTTTGACCTGATTCCTCAAAGAGGATACGTAGGCGCTTCACAGCTCGGTCATAGTGTAAATAAAAACCAAAAAAAAAATCCCCAAGCAAGAAACAGGGGCAGTAAAAAAAAAATGTGTTTATGTAAGGAAAATATAGGATTCCGAAGGTCGTAATTTTGAACCCAATTTATTTTATTTTGAGCCTTTATTACCCTTTCTTTCTAGCCCTGTCCAAACCCACATTACGGTCCAAAGAAAGACCTTTTGACCAATTTTCAAAAGAGGCCGAGTTAGGCAAATGAGAGAAGTTTCATCGGGACATAACACTCTGATTCCCGGCAGAAAGACTCCGATCTCCAGCAGAAAATAGGAGAGTCTTAGCAGTAACACCACCAATCCCCAGCGGAAAAGTAACACAAATGAGAGAGTCTTAGCGGTGAAAACCTTCACAGGCACCATAAGGCGATGAAAGCCGAGAAAAAAAAAAAAACCGAAATGAGAGAGGCTTGATAGTGAAAACCCCTCGGGCACTACAAGTCGAACGAAGATTGGAAATCAAATGGAAAGCCCCAGGCGAAGATTACAAAAGGAGGTTTAACAACGGAATATAGGCTATATGTGCATGTCGTGTCCATTAGAGTTGGTATCCACGTTTGATAGGTTTACTTTATAATTTTTCTTTTTAGAGAGTCATTTTCCTTTTTGTCTTTTTTGTTGTTTCCTTTTATCTTTCTCCTTTTTTTTTCAAAAAAATTCCCCAACAGAGTCTGTTTGCAAGAAATGACTGCAAAATTTTCCATCAGCTTTTTAATTACACAAGACGGGATTTTGATTGGTACACCCAAGTGGTATAAGTCAGGAAGGATCAAGCGCAAGGCCAGTGTCCAGAGGTATATTCCCCAGCAATAGGAAATCTCAAGGAAGGTCAATGACCTCAAGGAAGGTTAATGGGACTCAAAGGTCGGGAAATGCCCAGTCCTTAGATATGCCGCAAAAGGAGAGATATCCCTAGCAGAAAGGTATTTTCAGTGACAAGGGTGAACAAAGAAAATGGTTCACCAGTAAAACATGCAAGGTTTTCACGAAGGGTCACTATCATAGGAATTCGGGTGGTCAGTGGAAAACCACGTGGAAAGGTTCGCGAATAAAGAGTCATCAAGGAAGGCGGGGAAGCAAGAAAGGAGAAAACTATCCCCAGCATGAATATCATCAAATAATAACATCCCCAACAAGTTCTGATAATGAAACACAGAGCAGGGAAAGAGGAGGAGAACCATCCCCAGCAGGAGCACCACGACCAGCCACCACATTTTAAAACTAACCAATTTTTCTTTGATTTGAAACAGGGGAAAAGAGGGGTTGTTGGCAGCAAAGCATGCCACGAAGAAGATTCTCAAACTGGGGCAGAAAATTTTCTCCTGTTGCAAAAATTTTCTCGAAACCAAATACTTGGTTGGGGAAAGAAGCCAGATAACGCGAGGAAATGATCTTTGAACCCGGTTATCCCCAGCAGATTTGAAAGAAAGAAAACAACAAGCTGTGATAGATGAAATTGTACCCCCAACAGATAGGACAAAACGAGGAAGCTTGCGTTCAGAAAGGCAAGAGGCCGGTATCACCCCCAGCAGTTCTCGGAAAAATGAAACATTGATTTCGGGATTTCACCGGCAGCATTATATCCTACAAGTTTTTCAAGGGAGCCAAGCGCGAGTCCCGAATGAGGTTTGCAAAGAGGAAAAGGAAAAGGGATCCCCCCACAGTGTAATCCCCAGCTGATGACATTTCAATCCCCAGCGATCCCGGGAGAGAATAAAGGTTTTGAAGGAAGTAGAAAATGAGGAAATAAAGAAGATTTTCCCAGCAGCATTACCCCAGCAGGTAAGTAATTAGTTCCAAAGACATCCCCGGCAGTCAAGAGAAAAATAACACGACCCGGGAGGAAAGCAATTCCAAAACAAGGTAATTCAGAAGAAAGGATGGCCCAAGAAGCGATGCAGTTGAAGTCAGGAGCCCGCCTGAAGAGAGGAATGGCGTTTATTTTCAAAAGATGTTGTTGAAGTCGGGAGCCCGCCCGAAGAGAGGAATGGCGATTTATTTTCAAAAGTTGATGATTGAAGTCAGGAGCCCGCCTGAAGAGAGGAATGGCGTTTATTTTCAAAAGATGTTGTTAAAGTCAGAAGCCCGCCAGAAAAGCAGAACGCCGTCTCAGTTTCCAAGATTTGATAAGGATGGTGAACAATCGAAAGTGACATAGTGTAACGGAAATCCCCAGCATGAATCAGAAGGAAGGCGACAAGGATCAGAAAAGATAGATTCAGACTTCGAAGGAGAATAGCTCGAAGATCACAAGTCAGGGAATTCACTTTGGAGTGTAATGCAAGTTAGCAACAAAAGAAGCTGGCGACCAGAATGCGAGTTAACAGTCCGAGATGATCAACAGAAGTTAGTCATAATGAAAAAGGCAAGGAGTTAATCCAAGTGCAAAAGTTGAGGAAAGATGTGGAGTGCTCAAGACATGGCCGAGGTCACGAGCACTGCATACCTGGTCTTGATCCGAAAAGCAGCACCTGCAACTAGCAAGTATCAAGGTTCAAATTTAGAGTCTGCATGAAGCACCAACCAATACTCAAGATCAAGCTTCAGAAGACTTATAGATAGGAATCTTGTAACTAGTAGCTGATATGCTTAGTTAGTCTTTCTCATGTTTGGATTCTTGATGTAATAGCAAAGTTGTTGTTGAAGTCAGGAGCCCGCCTGAAGAGAGGAATGGCGATTTATTTTCAAAAGATGTTGAAGTCAGGAGCCTGTCTGAAGAGAGGAATGGCATTTTATTTTCTAAGTTGATGTCGAAGTCGGGAGCCCGCCTGAAGAGAGGAATGGCGATTTATTTTCAAAAGATATTGAAGTCAGGAGCCCGCCTGAAGGGAGGAATGGCGTTTTATTTTCTAAGTTGATATTGAAGTCAGGAGCCCGCCTGAAGAGAGGAATGGCGATTTATTTTCGAAAGATGTTGAAGTCAGGAGCCCGCCTGAAGAGAGGAGTGGCGATATATTTTGAAGTTGTAGTTAGGGAGCCCACCTGAAGAACGGAGTGGCGATTTACTTTTGAAGTTAGAGTTGAAGTCAGGAGCCCGCCTGAAGAATGGAGTGGCAATTTACTTTCGAAGTTGTTTGAGGAAAGCAGTAGAGTATAACAGAAATCCCCAGCATGAATCCAAGTTCAAAGTCAGAAGGAAGGCAACAAAAATCAGAAAGATAGATTCAGACTTCGAAGGAGGATAGTTCGAAGATCACAAGGAAGGGACCAACGGTCGGAGTTCGGCAATCAAGATAGGCCGAAATAACAATTGGCAGAAGAGAAGGAACATCAGAAGGAACAATCAAGCCAGCAAAAAAAAAAGGCAAGGTGGCAAAAGCAAGTTGAAGATAGATAGGATCATGTGATCCGTAGGCTAGCCTAGTTTCTTGTTTTATTTTAGCACGATGTAATAAGGAGGTCAGTTAAGCAGTGGCAACAGCAGCAATAGCAGTAACAGCAAAATCACAGCAGTCATGGTAGTCCCAGCTACCAAAACTTCCCGAACTACATTGACATGATTCCCTTTAGCCAGGGATACGTAGGAGACCTTCGAAGCAAGGTTCGGTCAAACTTTTCCAAAAAAAAATGCTTCATACGGAGTGCTTGAACGGGCAAAAATCGCTCGTATCCGCTCACTTATCTTTGCACGAAAACTCTTCATGTTTCCGCGCAAAGAGGGGCAGCTGTGAGCACGTGATTTTTGCCCTATACGAGAATTACTCCCAAAAATTCAAACTAAAATAATTTTATATTGTTTGCAATATTTGCGGATTTTGTGTTATTCTTATTGTTGGTTGCATTTGTGTGTACATGACTATTTGTTTAAATAAACAAATAAATATATATATATATATATATATATATATATACGGTGCCATCGTAGTTACAGTTTAATCGGACAATTTGGAATGAATTAGTAAACTAAGTATTTTTATAAAGTGGAAAATATTAATTGTGTGATTTTCGTATAACACTGGTGTTTAATCATCTGTGATGAAGATTAGTAAGAGTTAATTAATATTTTGGCTTTACAAATTATCTTAGAATTTTTGGTAATTAAGAATCAAAAGAAAAATAAAAGAAGTAGAAGAAAACAAGTAAGGATGAACACCAATTGGAACTGGGCCGTTTATTTGGACCCAAAACCAGGCCCAATTACACACCTCCCCTGATCCAATAGCCTGACCCGTCTCCCAGCCCAGCCATTACCCAAAACGACGCCGTATTCACGTAAGAATCAATCATAGCCATTGAAATCTTATGATCCAACGGCTAAAAATAATCAATCCATTTCAATATACCAAAGCACCACACCCCCCCAAACCCCCGTATCCCCATTCATTTTTCACCAAACGACCCTTAACCTCGTCTCTGAAGAGACGATAAACCCTAGCGCCGCCGCGAACCCACCGTCTCCTGCCTGCCGGAAATCGCCTCACGGCGGTTCCGGTAGGCCAATGGCCACCAAACTAACACCCAAATCTTCCCCTCACCTCTCCCATTACGAATCCGGCCTCCGCTAACCTCGAATCACCACCAAACGTCTCGAATCTTCATTCGAAGATTCGAGTCAGAACCCAAACCACGCCAAACTTCACCAAATTCACACCACAGCCTCCTCACACCTCCCCCACACTCCCACTAACATTGGTCTGGTTCGAATCTAACTAGAAATGCTCGAACCCCAAATCCGAGCCCAAGAACCCTAAATATTCAAATTGGGGAATTTCGACAATAGAAGTCTAATAGACTTTAATTGGGACGTTTTCATGTGAAAACGTTCCAATTAGAGTCCTTTCGACTCCAAAAATACCAACTCAAGCCCGTTTGGCCTCAAAAGTTCAAAGTCCGCTCGGACTCTGATTCCTCTATGAGGTATTTGAT
Source organism: Nicotiana noctiflora (assembly GCA_032618575.1). Classification (NCBI taxonomy): domain Eukaryota; kingdom Viridiplantae; phylum Streptophyta; class Magnoliopsida; order Solanales; family Solanaceae; genus Nicotiana; species Nicotiana noctiflora. Next base: position 115,576 of record JASVEL010012563.1, read on the forward strand.
TTCTTTGCTGTTTTATTTTTGTTTGGTTGTTAGTTGTCCATTTGTTTAACTCTTGTGCTTAATGTTAATTTTTGCTTGCTTCTTCTTCATCCGGCCTTTTATTTGGTCATTTGCTGTTTCTGATTCGTTTGTATGAATATGTTAGTTATAGAATACGTATTCGCGTCGATTAGCGACGTTGAATAATTAGCTTCGTGTTTATTTTGTTTCTTTTGATTCACTGTTTCATTGATCGGTTGTTAGTAATGGTACGCTTCACAATCGATTATATGAACATTGCTAGTTCATTTCTATGTATCTGTAGCTTTGATAGTTCAGTAGGGGTTTGTCCGATAAGCTTTGAACCACTGTTGGACAAAAAATCTAGAATTGACTGTGTATTGAAACTAGTAGTGGTTTGTTATAGCTGATAGAAGCTTGGGGGATCCATAGTGAATGCACATGCTTAGGGCCAGTGGAACCTGCTAGACAGCAGGTATCCACCTAGGTTTTACACTTAGGGAGTTTTTAATAGAAAAAGCCCCATACCCAGACATATGGTAATGTTAGAAAACCAGTGTCAGGGCTAGGCAGAGAAGGGAATATCATGGGCTGGCAGAGCAGGGATGGGCAGGGTTTTGAATGAATTTCTGCTGGTCTTTGGCTTTTGGAGATAGGGGTCTTCTTGGTTATAAATATGAGAGAACACTAGAGAGGGGGACACCTACACAGACCTTAGAGAGACAGAGAAAATTTCTGGAGGAGAGGGTCCAGAGAAAAAAAAAAGCACATAAGAATGAAGGAAAATTATGAAAGAGCAGTGATAGAAGGAGATACACATACGCTGAGAGAGATCTGAAATTGGGAGATAGACATTCGGGTGGCATTCTGAAATAGAGAAGAAAAGATACACTTAAGAGCCTGTTGAGTTTAAGAAAAATAGAGACGTACAGAGAGAGATAGGAAGGAAAATTTTCTAAGCGTGCTTGTTACTGTTTCATTGAGGGTTGGCCAGATTTTGTGTTGTTTCTTGCATCTACCCCTGTTTTGTTGTTGCTGTTGGTCGTGTACTGCTGCTGTTGGTTGTGTGCTATTGATGTTGGTCGTGTTTTGCTACTGCTGGTTGTTGTATTTTGTTGCTGGTGGTTGTTGTGTTTTGCTGCTGCTGGCTGTTGTTCTCCTGCTACTGTTGTTACCATAGCTGATCTCTTATTCATCTATTCTTGTCAATTTCCAGGTATCTATCTCGACTTTGAATGATACATGCAATTTCAAACTGAATATAGCTAAGTTGGAAGAGGAATCAAAGTGCAAGCATTTGTTTGTTTCTGTCATAATTAGAGTGTAGTTTATTTCTTGTTCATTTTGAATGTCAAGTCGTGTTAGATATGTAACGGTAGTATGGAGATTTGAATAACTAAGACTTGTTGTAATTTGGGCAATTTGGATTGGTTAAACCTGTAAGGAATTGTTGTGAAAAATGAAGATTTGTTAAGCATGACTGTGTATGAATTTTAGTAGTCAAATACTAGTTTGTTTAAATTAAACCAGTTGCTGCCATTTGAGTAAAGTTTCCAGTATTACCCAAATCTGTATAACAAATACTCACTGTCTGCGATTAGGTAGAATGTAAGTTGTTAAAACAATGTGATACTTTTTCTTATTGTAAGAGCTTCATGTAACGTGATTTAGTGTAGAATTTTGTGTTCGAATGGCTATGGATGAAATCAAAATCAGAGGGTTTAAGGTAGATAGGTGGTTTGAAAAATCAGAAATTATTGTTAAGTATATACAGTCAGTAAGATTAACTATGTGCAATTCATTCTGGCTTAGCATCACTAGTTCTCGAATTTCAATTTTCATTGGAGCCATGCTAATGTTCAAGTCAAGCTCGTGAATTAGTACTCTAATAAAAAAAAGTAGCTAGTAAGGGATTTGAAACCTGAATTAGTTTGCAACCCATTTGGAATTATTATCATAAGTAGCTTATAGGGGACAAGAAAATTAAAACTAGTTATTTTCCAATTCTTATTAACTATTACACGTATTGACCTATTATGTGATATAAGGTGTGTAGTTTCAGCTTATTGCTTAAAAGTCATTGAATTCGCTTTATCGATTTTTTTTGTGCCAATTCATTTTCTTCGGGCTTGTCTTTAAGCCTGAAGGCATATTTAGATTAAAATTATTGGTATTAGGCCCGTTAATGTTTAAATTGATAGACTAAGGTAAATTTCTTAATAACAATTAGTTAGGATTCTCTTTCCTTTATATACAAAAAAAAACAATAGAAACTTAGTCACTTTAGGTATAACCTCTTAGTGAAAGAGTGAGATGAGCCTCGCCGCACAAAAATACACAATCGCGGGGCCCTCAAATAAAGAGTAATATAATGCTTAGACTCGGAAGGACCGTTTAGCTAATTTCACAGTCTTTTCCCAAAGATAACAATACGATAGATTCTTTTAGGTACGTCTTTAATAAATTATTTTCCTAAATACGGGTGCGCATTTATGTGACCCAAATCTTACCCTCGGCGAAACTGAAATACATTAAAGTCACAGGCGTACCGGTTGCGGTGTGACTCGAAATGTGTTTTCGTGACGTCGCAATTCTTCTAAAAATTGAAAAGCGGAACATAATAGCACATAGTTGGAATATATAAAGAAATCAGATAAAAACAACAATAGCAGTTGAGCGACCGTGTTAAAACCACGGATTTCGGGAGTGCCTAACACCTTCTCCCGGGTTAACAGAATTCCTTATCCAGGTTTCTACTTTCGCAGATTGCAATACAGAGTCATAAATTTCCTCGATTCGGGATTAACCGGTGACTTGGGACACCATTATTTTTTCCAAGTGGCGACTCTGAATTAAATAAAATTGATCCCGTTTCGATTGTCCTTTAATTGGAAAAACTCCCTCGTGCTCCCAATATATGAAAAAAGGAGGTGTGGCAGCTCTGGAGACTCTGTTGGGAATAAGAAACCCAGAACTTCGGGTCGTGGTTTAAGAATTCGAGCTCAGTTAAATTGCTATTTTTTGTTTATATCTAATTTTATTATATGTTTGATTAATGTGCTATATGTTTACCGCTTTGATATTATCTGAACTGTACATATAAACCGTGCCGAAACCCTTCTTTTCTCACCCCCGGGGATGTGCTCACTGGTTGAGACTCCCTATTCCTGTTAGTGTCATACCCCAAAATAAGAAAGAGGCTCGGAAAGTTTCTAAGCCGGCTGGCATTTTGGTTCCCGGAAAGGAGCTCCTTCCTCAACTCGAGTTGTCCGCTCGGGTACACAGTCTAGAACACATACCCAGGTTTTAAACTTAGAATAACATGACTTCATGCCGGATCCCTAGTAGGAAACGCTTATTTGCATCACGTTGCATTTGACTTAGGGGACTCAACACAGGGGTTGGGTCCGTCTAGGACAGGTGACCCGATAATCAAAGACCGAGTATATTATATGTTGCATTTATTTATCATGTATTATTATGATGCTTGGTTAAATTCCTGAAAACAAAAAAAAAGAAATATAATTTTGGAATAGAAAAATATCAAAATGTTGTCGAAAATTTGAAAATTTGAAAAATAGGAAGAGCAATTTTGTTGAAATAATTGGTCATAAAATAATCTGACCGAACTACGCTGGTTTGATTCTCACATGGTGTGAGATACGTAGGCAACCTTCATCGGGTCCAACCACACCTTTCAAAAATCAAAAAAATGTGTGTTTAATTTTGTCAATAAAATCAAAGTGATGCCATTTTGAAAAATAGCCGAATGTTCCGAAAGGACGCCGGAAGGCCGTTTTTGCAAAAATAGCCACTTTGAATCATTGTAAATAATTTTTGGGCACAACCTTGAAATATTTCCTCGCGGAAATTTTGAAAGGTCGTAGCCGCAAAATCAAGTTTGGGTTATCACGCCTTTCAAAAAATCAAAAAAAATGTGTTTTTAATTCCAGTACAAAACCACATCTGCGGCTCTTTTGGCTGCATCTGCGGCTCCACATATGCTGTCCAATTCTCACAGGTGCGGTTGTGACAGCAACCAGCAAGTGCAGCCTTCCAATAATTCCATTTTTGATATGTTAACTACCCGGAATCCACCCGAGGCCCCCGGGACCCCAACCAATCATACCAACCAGTCCCAAAATATATTAAGAACTTGCTTAAGGCCTCAAATTACATCAAACAATGCTAAAATAATGAATCAATCTCCAATCCAAGCTTTATGAACTTTAGAATTTCAAACTTTGACTTTTGATGTTTAAACATTTCAAATCACGTCCAATTGACCTCAAACTTTGCATACAAGTCATATACGATATTACGGACCTACTCCAGCTTCCGAAATCGGAATCTGACCCCGATATCAAAAAGTCCACTTCCGATCAAACTTCTCAAAAACCTTCAATTTTCTATCTTTAGCCAATGACTCCAAAATGATCAACACACCTCCGAATTCACTTCCGATCGCGCTCCTAACTCCAGAATCGCTATATGGACCTACTCTAGACTCGGAACCCCAAACAGATATCAATAACACTGAAATCCACTTCAACCCTAACTTATGATATTTTTTTCAAAATGCTAACTTCCACAATAGGCGCCAAAATGCTTCCGGGTCATCCAAAACCCAATCCGGGCATACGCCCATGTCCAAAATTATCATACAAATCTACTGGAACCTTCAGATTCCAATTCCGAGGTTGTTTACTCTGAAATCTAATCTTAGTTAATTCTTTCAACTTAAAACTTCCGAAATGAGAATTCTTTTTCCAAATCAACTCTGGACTTCTCGAAATTCAATTTCGACCGTGCGTACAAATATAATACCTGAAGTGAAGTTGTTCATATCCTCAGACTGTTGAACGGCGTGCTAGAGCTCAAAACGATCGGTCGGGTCATTACATACTCATCTTGAAACTTTTAGACTCCAACGTTTGCCTCCATAACTCCTGCCTCTAGTTAATGTTACCTCACATCTCATTAATCAGAACGATATCATCAGCTAATAGTATACACCATGGAACCTCTCATTGAATATGGTGTGTCAGTGCGTCCATCGCCAGGCAAATAAGAACGGGCTGAGTGCGGATCCTTAGCATAACCCATAACCACCAAAAAAGACTCCGAGTCATCCCCCACAGTCCTAACCCGTGTCTTAGATGCGTCATACATATCCTTTATCGCCCTAATATAAGAAACCAACACACCTTTCACCTCCCGATATCTCTAAAGAATATCCCTAAGAACCTTGTCATACGCCTTCTATAGGTCAACAAACACCATGGGCAAATCCATCTTCCTATCTTTGTATTGTTCCACCAACCTCCTGATAAGGTGGATGGCTTTCGTAGTAGAACGACTCAACATAAACCTGAATTAGTTTTCTGATATAGATACCACCCTCCTTACCCTCCCTTCCATCACTATCTCCCAAACTATCATGGTATGACTCAGTAACTTGATACCCCTATAGTTGTTACAATTATGGGTATTACTTTTGTTCTTCTACAGCGGAATCATCGTACTATACATCCATTCATCCGGTATCCTCTTCGTCCAAAAAATAATATTAAACATATTAGCCACCCACTCCAAGCCTGCTCTACCCACATATCTTCAAAATTCTACTAGAATCTCGTCTAGTCCGGTCTTTTTTCCACGACTCATCTTACGCATCGCTATAAGCCTACAGTACCTAAAGTCTTGGTGACTCTCGGAGTGCCCAATTCCCCTAACATGATGTTTCAGTCTCGCTCTTAATTAAAACGTTTATGAAAGTATGACTGTCATCTTTGCTTAATATGAGCCTCTTCCATCAATACATGACCTTCCTCGTCTGTGATACACCTAACTTGATTCAGGCCACGAGCCTTCCTCTCTCTCGATTTGACCAGCCGACCAAATGCATCAGTCTTAGCCTCCGCGACTGCTAATTTCGCCTCCCTCCTATCTTCCTTTTATCTTTCTCTGTCCTCGTCAATGCTCCACTAACTTAAGGTATGCTGCTTTTTTTGCCTTCACTTTACCCTAGACCATGTCATTCCACTACCAAATGCCTCGATACCTGCCAGAGTAGCCTTTAGAGACCCCTAACACCTTTCTTGTCGCCTCCTTTATACTGTCCAGCATTGGTGTCCACATAAAGCTAGCATCTATACCACTCTTCTAGGCTCCCTAGCTGTCAACATACCCTTCAACTCCTGCACATTATCCTTAGTCAAAACTTCCTACCTAATTCTTGGTTGACCCTATACAAACCTATTCTTCCTCTTTATCAAGATACCGACATCCATTACCAAAAGCCTATGTTGTGTCGCGAGGTTCTCACTCGGGATCTCAACCCCTTATTACATCTCATGAGGAGGAGATAATCAATCTGAGTCTTAGTCACCATACTCAGGAAAGTAATCAAATGCTCCTCCCTTTTCGGAAAAATTGAGTTCACGATCACCAACTTAAAAGCTCTGGCAAAATCCAACAGAGAAGATACTACTCCGTTCCTATCCCCAAAGCTGAAGCCACTGTGCACCTCGCCATATCCACCAGCAGAAGACCTAATATGATCATTAAAATCCACTCTTATAAATAATTGGGAAAATACATAAGTAGCCACTTAACCTATGACCAAAATCCCTCTTACACATTTTCCGAGAACAAAAATTGTCTTACACACTCAACCTTTCTAAAGTGTGTTTAAGACATACTATCTTTGCTACGTGGCACACGCGTGCGTGACAAAAAAGGATAAGCGCGTGAACCATTTAAAAAATAAATTCTCAATCGATTGAAGTGCCATATATCAAAATTTATGTATTTTTTTTTAATTAATGGCCCCTCTAACCCCACCTTTTTCCTAACTTTTACCCACCCCTACATGTTCTTCTTCTTCCCTAAAACCCTTCCCCCTCTTCTTCATCAAAACCCTCTTTCTTCTTCTTCGTTTTTGTCATTTAATTTTTCCTTTCCCATTTTCCTTTTCTTCCCCACCCATTTTCCTATCTTTTCTCCCTACAATTTTAAGACTAATATTAATGTAAAATAGGTAAAAGAAATTTATATCTAAAAGAATTATACAGACCCGGGTTTGAAGTAATATGAGGATATTCGATTTTGGGTTGGTTTGTATAGAATATAGCTGTTGCTTTTGAATTTTCCTATTTTAGAGGAGAACGCCTATTCCTTACATTTCTCTTTCGAAGACATTTCATCCAATTAAGATTCATCTGTTCTTTTTGTTTTTCTTTTTTTACCTGAAGTGTATGAGTTTAAAGGATTCATATAGCTGAACCTATCTAATTTGGGACTGAGATTACACAAGTGCACAAGTCATTGCGGCTTCATGGTGATTCCATGGTAAATAAAACAAATAAAACTTAAAAACTAAAAAAGAAAGTAAAAATTTTATAGAAAAAATGGTGAAAATTCATATTATTTGTTTGGTGGAGATTTACTATGGCTGATGGAGTTTAGAGGTGTGAGAAGAAGATTAGAAACATAGGGAAGGGACTTTGTTTCTTTTTATTTTATTTTATAAATATTATCAATTTTTGTAAATTTAGTTTTTTTTCTTGAGTTATGACACGTGTCACAACCTTATTGGTGCGCGACTTCACACACATTCTAAAAAATTGGTCGAGAAAAAAGTTGTGTATTAGGCATAATTTTAAAAGGTTGCGTGTGTAATATGATATATGTTCTCATAAAGTGTGTAAGAGGAATTTGGGCCACATATTAGGTGGGTACATGTATTTTATCTAAATAATTTCTCCGTAGGTGGAGTACCCACCACCTCATCCAACGCCTCCCAGAAGCGCCTTTTAACATCCTCGTCCAAACCCGCTAGCGCCCCGGATCTCAACCTGTTGAGATGTGTAGACGCCAAAGAAGTAGGGAGAATCATGCAAGAAGTACACGCAGGAGTGTGTGGGTCTCACATGATTTGAGGTCAATCAAACATGATTTGAGGTCAATCAAATATGATTTGAGAGGTTTCGACATCGAATAAAGAAGTTTAAAGTTCAAAAGTTCATAAAGCCCGAATTGGAGTGCGGAGGAAGAGAGTTTTCATGAGTGGTGTGGTCTAGCCTACTTCATACAAATTTCTCCCACCCTTTTGCTTTGAAGTTCAGGGTTCTCTTCAGAATTTTCAAATGCGAAGACACCAGCACTGAAAATACCAGATTTTTAAAAGATGGAAAATGCACTCCGATGCCTATCCAAGCCATAAATAAAGATCCGGCCTCAAATACTCCTGACTGACCCAACATAAACTCACAGAGATTATATCTTGCTCAAAGGAGACTCACCTCGGTTCGAAGACTCGCAACCGGAGCAGGTTGCAGGGTTAAAAGGCGAAGTAACTATACAATAGTTGGGACTTCTAATTGCTGCTGACTGAAATAAAAAAAGTTAAGGACTAAAAATATCTATCTATCATTTTTCGAGGAAAAAAAAGGGAAAGAATTTCTTTCATCTATTAAAAAGAAGCAAAGATGAAGGCTCCTTAGCGGTCCCACCACCTCCTACAAATCGCACCAGCCTCCTTTCCTTGAACAGCTGAACCTATCAAATTCCCTTATACTTGGACTTTGTGTGATAATTATCGCCATTTCAATCTGACATTGGCGATTGCTTATATTGAAAGGTTTCTTCTTCAATTCATATTTGTCTTTGCTTATTTATATACACACTAACGTTTAGCTACAGAGGGCGTGGATAGAAAGTATTTTCCGATCCATTTGGATGGCGAATTATTATGTGAGGGCTGCTCCTACGACGGATCTGAATCGGAATACTGAGTGGTTCACCTACCCTGGGGTTTGGACCATTTACATATTCATTCTTTTCTTCTCGTGGATGGCTGTGCTCTCTGTCCTTGGCGTCTCACCCGGCATAGCTTGGACCATCGTCAATCTCTCTCATTTCCTTGTACGACCTTTTGTCTATGCCTTTTTTCCCCTAATATCTGGATGCTTTTGTGATGCCAACTCTCTAATTTTGTCATCTTATTTATGATTATCAGTTCATGATTATGTTATTATCATTTTGGAAATCTGGGATTTTAGGAGGGAATGGTTCTTAGATGGGCTTTCTGTTGGAAGAGCTGTATGATAACCCACCTATGCCTACTTAAATCCCCGCTTCTAGTTTGGTTGACTTTGCAGGTCATTCAGGTCCATACCTACTGTCTTTGTGATTCTCAAATGTCACCGGTCCGTGACATAAGGAGTATATAGTGAATCAGTACCTTTATTCTGTTGGATTTTTTAGAGATTATAATATTAAGAAGAACATTTAATCAGCAAACAAGACAAAGGTTAACAATAGAAGAAGAGATAGAGTTTTGGACATGAAGATCGGTTCAAGTCATGCTATGGAATGCCTTGTCTCCAGAGTAGGTGCAAATAGCAAAGTGACGTCTTACTCCTAACTATACAGCAAAATCACTCCGAAATCTTCTAATGTGCACTCTAAAAAGAAGTTTCGGAGAACTCTTAAATCTCTCAACTGTTTTTGTAGGAATTGATAAATACACTTTGGATGATCACATATGCTAATATGTATAATATTTCACTTAAAGGGGTGGAAAGAGTTTAATGAGGACATCACATTTAGGGTAGGGAATGGGAGGAGGATTAGTTTTTGGGAGCATAGGTGATGCAGGAACAATGCTTTGAGAATCACATATCCGAATATGCACAATATTTCAAGCCAAAATAAGATCTGTCTAAAGAACGTGGAGTCCACAAGGGGAAGAAGTGCAATGGAGTGTGAGGTTTAGAAGGAATTTGCATGACTGCGAGATGGAAGAATTTAAAACTTGCTCGGACTCCTTCAGAATCAACAAGTTTCGTATGATAGACTATGATGCGCCGAGATGGAGTGCCAGGGAAAATGACGTTTTCTTTGAGTCATATTGTGAGAAGCTTCTATGTGGGATTACACCATGTTTGTTGTTATTATGAGAAGCTTCTAACTAGGGAGGGGCCGGTCTTTCCACATAATCCAGTATGGAATCCCAGGATATCGAGGACAAATGTATCCTTAAAGATTGGATGACATCTTTTCATAAAGAATAACTTTATCCTTTAAAGAATGGGTAATATCTTTGCACAAAACATTGTCTCTTGTTCAGAAGTATATTTTAATATTGGATGACTTCTAAACAAATACCACCATATTCTTGGCAACCTTATCTCAGAAGAGAATTGTTTGGCTAACTTAAAAGTTAAAAACCTTGAGCTTTATCCCTCCGATCCTATATGATCCCTCTTTTTTAACCCTTAAAAAAAAAGTTAAAACCTTGAGTCTATGGAATTTATCATCATCCATTATGGTGTTAGTACCCTTCCCTTATAGTGGCTAAAGATTTTCTTACTACCATTTTGTGGAAATATATTTCACTTGTGTGCTCTGTTATATTCCATGAAAAATATTAAGATACTTCAAACCTAAGAAATTTAGGAGGTGTGGTAGTGTCCAAATCCACTCCTCAAAGTGTAAGTATACACGGCCTCATGCAATATAATTTACCCAAGTATGAGTCGGGGTCGAATACCATAGTGAACAATATGTAGGCGATTAGGCAAGTAAGAGAGTTATTGCTTTAGCTTTATGCTAAGCCAAACACTAATAAGGGTTTAGAGAAAATATTATGACTAATGCGAAAATGTAAACTAACCTAGAAACCAAGTAAAATGATCAATGGCTACAAGCATGGATACAAGGGGAATCACACTCAAAGACTTACATAACGATCCGATATGTTTCACCGTTTTATAAATATGAGTGAGTTTATATTAATTAGCCTCGGATTATAATTCTATATTAGCTTCTTCTAAAAACTAACAAGACTTTCTAATTGAATTATCCCTAAAATAATTAAGAGAATTAAGTGCATCGAAATGTGGTTACAAGTAGTTCAATCCTATCCCTAGATAGAATCTATAAAATAAGGGTTAACATCTTAAGTTCTTGTTAATTAATCTTTCCCAACCCCGAATTCGCCTTTTCCAAGATTTAAATCGAAGTTAATGGGCAAGTACTAGGTTTAACTAATCCCTTTGGAAATATTAAAAAAAAGAATAATTAAAGAAATAATCAACTCACTTCATAATTAATAAAAATCATTCAATACATAAGCATAACAAGATTTTTAATCCAAACTTTAATAATGAGTGTTTCCATAAACAAGAATCAAATAATGTAATAAAATACGACACACTTAGATATTCAATACAAAGCAAGAAATTAAAGAAATGGGCAAAAGATTAAGAATTTCTTATCGAAGAACTTCAAATCTGCAATCCCCAAGTGTGGCGTAGAACCTTAGCTCTCCAAAACTTGTATTTTCTGCCACGGATATCTTCCAAAACGAGCTAGGCCGAGTTTTACGTCTTCTGGGATAAAACATGTGAAATCTCATTTCTGCCCAGAAAGCCTTCTTCACGGTCACGTAAAGTGTTTCGCGTTCGCGAAGTGTTCTGCCCAGTTCTGCCAGAAAACCTTCTTCATGTCCGTGGCCGGTCCTTCGCGTTCGCCAAGGGTTGTTTACTGGTTGACCTTTACGTTCGCGGCCAGACTTCGTATTCGCGAAGGGTACTCTGTTGACCAGATTTCCAGTTCTTCATTTGAGCTCCTTTTTAACTTGTTTTCACTTGATTTCCTTCCTGATTACATTTAAATCACATAGACCTGTAAGATGGGAGTAAACCACAGTAAATGCACTATTTTATCAGTTAAGCATAGCAAAAGTCTAAGATTAAAGAAGAGATAAATGGGTAAAATACTAACTTATCAAGGTGCTAATTTGTTTTTTCTTTTCGGGTACTAAATTTTGTTACTCCTCTTAAATCTGAATTGTAGAAAAGATAGTGAAATTAACCAGTGATATAACAGGGTTGGGAAGCTTTTTGTGCACCTTGCTGCCTTTTCTATCTCATTTGTGCATAATCTTGTCTTTTCCCTTTAGGTCACGTATCACTTTTTTCACTGGAAGAAGGGAACACCATTTGCTGAAGACCAGGGTATCTACAACAGGTTGACTTGGTGGGAGCAAATGGATAATGGAAAGCAGCTTACTCCCAATAGGAAGTTTCTGACAGTTGTTCCTGTGGTGCTGTAAGTATTCATTTTTTAAGTTATTTGTTGGGCTTTTTGGCTATGAAATCATTGATGCTGTGGATTACTAATAGGGCACATATCTACAGTGTGTGGAAATTATAATCTCTCTATGAATAATCAACAAACTAAACGACCCCTTAATTCTGTGGAGTAATAATAGGGCACATATTTACAATCTTAGTGAACTAAGCATATACTTTCATAAAATATGTGTATGGAGGTTGTAGCAGGATGCAATTGTGAGCATCAGCTAGAAGACTGATGTGCCAATTAACATAGCTTTTTAACAGCAAATTGGTAATTTGGGGCTTAAGTTGGTTTGGGGATTTGAGGCGCACGTCACGAGTTAAATCCTAATATGAACCAAGTCTGATATTTAAGTGGAGAAGAGTAGGACGATGGACCATTATCCACCAAGTACCGAAGTAGGAGACAACGGATTTCTAGGTTATAGACAAAGTTAGTTAGAGTCTTTGAGTTGAAGAAGTGAACTGATGAGCATTGGTTCAGCTATATGAAAGGCAGATTTCTTTTTCTTTTTTCCTTTGTTATTTCTTTCTCCAATTCCGGGTGAGTGTGAGGCCTCCGCCCTCCAGTGCCTTTAATTTGATATTGACCTGTATGTAAGTACGTAAGTATGTAAGGCAGATGTTAGAAAAGAAATCCCCAATAATTTAAAGCATGAAAGAGCTATATGTAAAGCTTCATTTATTGTGGCCAAGCGAGACTATGCAATTGCGAGAGAGGATCAATGCTGTACTTGAAACAGCATAATGTATAATGGTTAGTTGCTGTAACAGTGTGTTCTACTTTAAAAGGAATGAAACTAAAAATGAAACAACATTTGATATTCAGTGAGATCTGCATAAAAGAAAAAAAAGGACCTAGAAAATCTTCAATCGTGTACTGTAAGAGTGAAATCTTCAGACCATTATTGCCTTGGTTTGTAACATAACATCGTTCATGCTAAACTTGAACTTCTTTTGATCTGGGACTGGATAATGAACTAGAAAAGCTATTGTTTTCTGGTTTTTGTGGTGTGATGGTTAAACTATCAGTCCAACTGGTCCTTTATGCATTGCAGGAATAACTTGATGTGGAACTAGTAATTATATAAGCTTGTATATCTTCCGCGTACACACAATAAGTGTATGCAATATAATTGTGCTGAAACCATTGGTTCTCCAACGAAATATCACTTTTTAATATGAGGTAATTCTCTAGATCTAATGCTATAAACAGTTTCTGGTGGAAGTCGTATTAGAAATCATAACCTTAAATAATGTATTCCCGATAACCTATCATGAATAATATAAGTATTTGATTTGGTTATTATGGAATCTTTTTGACTTGAGTTTTTATGACTTTATTTGATTATCCAGATATGTTACTTTAGTGGCTTGTTTGATTTATTCATGTTAGGAAACATAGATGTAGTTCCAATCAACTTTGTTGCAGTGTGCAATGGGTACCTAAGTTGCTCGGACTGGGGTGCGGATATCCGACATGGGGACGGATCCGAGTATTGGCAAATCCTAAATTTTAAGATTCGGGGGTGCGGATCCGGATATGGATACAAGTGCGGTAATTCGGCTAATAAAAAGTAGAGCTATAAAAATATAATTTTTGAGAGATATTTTGTGAAAAACTTGCATGAATATTGTACAATTCAAGTCTTTCATTCTCCAAGATGGACATCATTCTTTCATTATTCTAAATTTATTTTATTTTTGATTTGAGAAATCAGAATCTCAATTTTTCTCTCAAATTTGTCGATGGACTCTGGTCAAAGTGTCCAAAGTCAGTTGACCATATCCGGGACGTATCCCGTCACCGTATCCGTTGTTGGACAGGGACGGCAACCAAATCGAAGAATCCGCGCAACTTAAATGGGTACTTATCTTAGTTGAGGTGTCAAAATGAAAACTGGAGCAACTTTGAGGGGTCGTTTATCTATTTTGCCTAGTTTCTTTCTCCCTGAACATACATGTATGTATATCCATAAAAAGAGTCCTTTCTCCTCTTTAGGTGAGTCAGTGAGGAACATAACTTAGAAAATCCTAAGGCTCATTTTACTTTATGCCAATTAAACGATGATGTTGAACATTCTCCTTATTATTGCAATACTTCTTAAAAAGGCTACCTGACAAGGTCAACTTCTTGTTTGTTTAGAATGATATGATTTTCTTCTTGAATGAAACAGAAAGAGATACAAAAAGATGGATAATCCCATAAGTTTTAGGTCTTCTAGCATTTTCCTGAGTAAACAGTTAGCATACCCATAGTTCAGTTTCTCCAATGGTTTGCAAATCAGAATACTCCACAACAGGCACTCTGACCTTACACCCTCCGGAACCGAAAAGGAAAAATAAAGAAAAGAAAAGAAAGGTAAGCTGGAAGGTGAAGTGGAGTAAACTTGACCAAAAAAGGATCAGTTTCTTTTTCTTTTCCAGTTTCTTTTGGGTGATGGAAAAATCTTGAGATGATGTCTATTGTCTGCTAGTTCTTGAGCCGAGTGTAGGGGGTGTTTACGGTTTGGTTTGGTCAGTGTTTGATTAAAACCAAAACCAAACCAATTTAGTTGATTTTTAAAATTTTTAAACCAAAACCAAACCAAATTAAATACAAACCATCGGTTTGATTGTTGTTTGTTTGGTTCGGTTTTTTCGGTTCTTAGTAAGCTAATGATAAGTAGACAACAATCTGAAAATAATTTGCCAAATTTATGCTTTTTATATATTTCTTTCAGAACTGAGAACTTGTTTATATGAAAAGAATGAACAAAAAACAAACTCAAAGTTTGCTTTCTCAAGCTTTAGCCATTGTTGTCTTGCAATTTGAAAGTGCTTTCTTTACTCTTGTGGTGGTTTTTTTTTACTCTTCTGTTAGGCAAAAGTATGTGCGGTGGGTTAGAGAATTAGAGTATATTAATGAAAAGAAAATTGGTCAAATCCTATTGTTTTGGGCTTAGCAATCTTTTAAGATATAACATGATAAACCAAAATTCAAAATAATAATTAAAATTATTTACAAAAAAAATATATATTGTATATAAATAATTATTGAATTTTGTATATAATTAATCGGTTTGGTTCGGTTTATTTTTCAATAAAATAGAACCAAATCCAAAACAAATATGCTCGGTTTTTAAAATGTAAAACCAAAACCAATCCAAATCAGAAAAAATATCGGTTTGGTTCAGTTTTCGGTTTGGATCGGTTTTCCGTCAAACCGTGAACACCGCTAGCCGAAGGTCTTTTAGAAACAACCTCTCTGCCTGCCTTCATATGGTGGGGGTTAGTCTGCCTACACACTACCCTCCCCAGACCCCACTCGTGGGGTTTCACTGGGTTTGTTGTTATTGTTGTATGTCTATTATCTGCTGATAGAAGTTTTGGTCTCGAAGGTTTATTAATGCTGCTGTTGCTTCTCAATTGACTTTTACTTTTACTACTACCATCTTGTGAACAAACCAATATATATTTCTGTTACTCAATTGCCTTAGTCTATTTAATTGAAAGTTGAGTTCTGCTACACCAGGATTGACATCTTAAATGCGAGACTCTTAAGGATGTGAATTTGAAGCATATGTTTGGTACTAATTGAATGGTATTCTGTCTTGTAAATGATACTTCCATATATGCATGATCTTGCTGCACTTAAGGTGTATATACAAAAGCTTGGCAAATTTAAAGAAAGCTGAGATGATAAAAAGGAAGGGGAGATAGCCCCTGTCCTCGTCTATTATATTCACAATTAACAACGAATGCAGCCTTTGTTTTAATGTTATTGATAGGACTTGATTTATTGGACATTTGTTTGGTCTCGGTTACAGACACAGTGGATTCTCTTCTTTCTTTCCTCGAGAAAATTTGTTCTTTGTTTTAAATGAGCTTTCGTGCTTGTTTGAGACGATCTCACCTTTTTTATGAGGTGCATTTACTGATATGTTCAAATACTTGCTTCATTCAATAGGTACTTGATCGCTTCACATACAACTGATTATCAGCACCCAATGCTGTTCTTCAACACATTCGCAGTTTTTATACTGGTGGTTGCCAAATTTCCAAACATGCACAAGGTTCGAATTTTTGGGATAAATGCTGATCAATGAGCTATATTCAATTCAAAGCATACAGTTCAACTTTACTCTCATCTATTATTTGAAGCTTTAGCGTTTTTTAGTAAACTGGGAACCCCTGTACAAATGCAAGAACTGTAAAGGGTAAAATTACATAGTACAAGATCAAGAGCCTCTGTTTAGCTATGCAATTATCTATTAAACCTGTTGAAGGCAAGATGCTGCAACTTTGCCTCTGTATTCCTTTGAATTATGTCTTTCTATGCTTGCTTACCAGCTAAAGATGACTCTTTCTTACCCTCAAATTTTGAAAAGTGAAAGCAAAAGTTGCAGCTGGGAGTTGCAAAGACCCTAGGTCATTGCTGTAAATTCTGTTTCTGTGTTGTTTCTTCTGGTTTTCGGCGGTTTGCTGAGAATGAGTGAATGAGAATAGTTTATTTAGACCTAGACCAATGCCGTGAAGGGCCCAAATTTTCTCAACTGAGCAGATAATGTTGTATCAAAGTTTTGGTGAGAAAATAAATATATAGATGTAATTGGGAAAAAAGAAAAAGTAACAGATAAACAAT
The DNA here is from genome assembly GCA_032618575.1 of Nicotiana noctiflora. Lineage (NCBI taxonomy): Eukaryota > Viridiplantae > Streptophyta > Magnoliopsida > Solanales > Solanaceae > Nicotiana > Nicotiana noctiflora. Next base: position 132,349 of record JASVEL010012563.1, read on the forward strand.
TGTTGTTTACATGCTATTACTCGCGAAGAAAGGAAGCAACAGGAAAGTCAAGGACAACTTTATAAATCCTCTTTATAAAAGTAACAGATAACCCTTTTTTTTTTTTTTTTGACAAGAGGGGTTGCTTTGATGGTAAGCTAACCCTACTTTCAACCTAGAGGTTGTGAGTTTGAGTCTCCCAAGAGTAAGGTGGGAAGTTCTTGGAGGGAAGTATGCCGGGGGTTTATTTGGAAACAGTCTCTCTACCCCAGGGTAGGGATAAGGACTGCATACATACTACCCTTTCCAGACCTTACTAAGTGGGATTATATTGGGTTGTTGTTGTTTGATGGTAATTTTCTTCTATTCAGATGTAACTTGTAAGTGGGCATAGTAGACATTTCCTCTGAGTCTCAGATTGGCTGCTCTGCCTATTCTTTATCATGATTATACTGCATATATTTGTTTGCAAATCAAGGATATCAAAATACACTACAGAAACCGAATATAACTACAAATATCAATCCTCTCCCTCAGTCTCTTATCTTCCCCAGTACACTCTTCTGCCACATGTTATAAATAGTATTGTTAAGGCCCTGAGATTCAATTAATAAATGGTATTGTTGAGGCCATGAGTGCCATGTCATAAACGCAATTGTTGCCATGATCAGTGGCACCGCCAAAACTGTCATGACTTGTGTGCAAAAAAAAAATGACGTCCAGAAGCTAGCGCGGAGGATATGAACAAATGGAAGCTATGCCATGTCAAATATTACAAATAATGTGGTATACAAAAGTCTGAAAGGGTACACATCTAAAAATTAATGTGTATGCCATAATAAGCTATTCGGGAGCCCGGGCGTGCACAAAATCTAAAAGTTGATTGTATGAATATGACTGTATTTTTAATTATTCGGGATTCAAAGCCGCCGCCACCAACAATCTTAGTAATTTTTCACAAGTGGGGTTTGGATAGGTAAGATATACGCAATTACCCCTACCCTAAAACGGCAGAGACTATTTCCAATAGAACTTCGGCTGGAGAACGGATGAAAAAAATAATAGCAACGGAATAACAACAAGATAAAATAAAATCGAGGCCAAAATCCTTTCTTTGACGCATAACTTCCACTTCCAGATGCCATTGGTCAAAAGTTAAAAAGTTAAAAACAATTAAGGTGATCTAAAACTCTTTGAGTTTTGACCGATTTCTAAATCTTCTACAACAATAGAAAGATTGAGATCGGCAAACTTGATTCTGACAAACAATGACTTGAATATATATACTACTTAAATTTAACCTTTTTAATGACTTACTTAACTTTATGCGAGAGACCAATCCTTAAATCAATGAGATTCTTAATGACATTTTGATTAAAAAAATTAATATATAATAATAACGGATAAAGATTTCAAAAAAAGTGATAAGAAAAGTATATTGTGACGACCCGCCCCATCGTCTCATGAGTTACCGCTCCGTTTCCTCCATTTTATGCTTCGTCATGTTTCATTATCAATATTTGGTGTGTTAGAGTTGATTTGGATTGCTTTTGATAGAAAATGAGACACTTAGGCCTCATTTGTTTGCACTTAATGGAGGTCTGAATCTTAATCATTCAGATTTCAGACATTAAGTGCGTTTGTTTTTAAAGTCTGAATCTTAATTATTCAGATCTTAATCATTAAGTGTGTTTGTTTTTTTTTACTTAACAACCACTTAATGGGTCTGAATAGGTCTGTATGATTAAGATCTGTAACAGAGACTTAATTTCATTAAGATGCTATCACATATTCATTATTAATTGCCGCCACCGCCTACCATTATCAACTACCACTATGCCGCCACCACCACCATACTCAGCCACCGCCGGCACCGCCGCCGCCACCACCACCAACCTCAATCATAGCTTCCACCATTATCGACCATCGCCATCCACCATCCCACCACTCCGACCACCATCATTGTCACTCGCATTTAACATTTATCCACCTCAACTACCACAACCAACCACCTCATCACCATTAACAACCGTAGTCAGCACCGCCTATCATTATAACCTACCACCACATTCCTCAATCACAAACCACCACTCGCCGTTCTTAACTATCACTACCTACCACCACCATCATCAATCATAATTGCCACCACTACCAATCACTACTAGTTACTAGCATGAACCACCATTATCAACCAAAACTACCACCAACCACCACCTTTAGTCGGCATTCACCCATTAACCATCACTACCAACAACTTTTATATTTTAAACTATATATTTTATTGATAGAATACTAGATTTTTTTCAAATAAAGATAAATTTTATACATTCAGATGTTAAAAATCAAACAGTCTTAATTTTTGGTATTCAGATCTTAATACACATCTTAATATATCCAGATGTGTATTCAGATTCAGATGACTTAATCTTAATACACATCTTAATATTCAGATATGTATTCAGATTCAGACGTCTTAATCTTAAAAAAAACAAATGAGGCCTAATTAGTCTCTTTAAGGAAGGCTTAGTTTGGAAAAGTCAATCGGAGATTGACTTATGAGTTATAGGGCTCGAATGTAATTTCCGATGATTCGGGGAATGATTTGTGACTTAGGAGGGTGATTGAAATTGATTTCGGAGGTCCGGTGTAGAATTAGGCTTGAATTGGCGAAGTTAGTATATTGGCGAATTCCAGTTGATAAGCGAGATTTTGATCCGAGGGTCGGAATGAAATTTTGAGAGATGCTGCAGCTTGGTTATGTGATTTGTGATGTGTGTGCAAATTTTCACGTCATTCGGACGTCGTTTGGTCGGGTTTTTGATCGAAAGTTCATTTCGGAAGTTTTGAGAAACGTAGGCTTGAATTCGATGAGTTTTGAGTAATTTGATGTTGTTTGAGGTGTTTTGATGATTGGAGCGAGTTTGGATGATGTTTTAAGATATGTTGGTGTTTTTGATTGGAGTTCTGGGGGCCTCGGGGTGATTTCGGATGGCTATCGGAAAGTTTGAAGTTGTATAAATGCAGCAGAAAATTTGCAGAGAACTTTTGTTCTATACGATCGTAGAGGGAGTCATGCGATCGCATAGAAGGAATTCGAGGCTTTTTGGATTGTTCTATGCGAACGCGTTTGATGGGATGCGGTCGCACAGGGTAAAGATCCTGTGCTATGCGATCGCGAGCGTGTATATGCGATCACGTAGGGTTAATTCTGGGAGAAGAAAATTTGATTCTATGCGATCGCGTGGGCTCTAATGCGATCGCATAGAAGGAGCTACAGACCTGGGCAAAATGCTTTAAATTATTTCATCCGCAATTTTGGGGCTCATTTACTCCATTATTAATCTTTTTGAGAGCTTTTTGAAGGAAATTGAAGAGGGATTCAAGGAGAATCGATTGGAGGTAAGATTTTTGAACTTAAAACACGATTATATTGCGAAATTTGTCTAGAAATTTATGGAAACTAAGCCAAAAATTGAAGAACTAGGGCTTGAGAATTTGAAATATGATTTGGGCATTTGATAGGCCATTTGAGCTCGAATTTAAGAGTTCTTGGTATGTATTAACTCATGACGAGATAAGAAATCCGGTAATGTTAATTTCCTAATTTTTTGAGAAGTGGGCTTGGGGCTCGGATTTTGCTAATTTCGAGATTCTTGATATTTTTTCGATTGTTTTCGATTGGACATTGTTCCCTTAGCATATTGTGATGTATTCGCACTAATTTTGGTTAGATTCGACGCACGTGAAGGCCGGTTTGAGGGGCAAAGGCATCGCGAGCTAGAGATTTCACCAGTTCGAGGTGAGTAATGATTGTAAATGATATCCTGAGGGTTTGAAACCTCGGATATTCACCCATAGTGCTATATTGAGGTGACTTGCACGCCAGATAGAGAGCGTGGGGTAGAGCACCATTGGGGATTGTGACTTGGTCCGCCCCGGTTGTTTATTTTACCGCTTATTTCACTATGACTTGTTATTTTTCACTATGACTTGAGCTTATTGCCATACTTGGAGCTTATTGCCGACTGTTTGAATTCCTTTCACTGTTTTCCTCACTATTTGAAATACTAGATTTAGTGTACGTGCGTTGCACGTGTATTATGCGTTATACACAAAATAACGTATTTTAATCAGGTAAAATAAGAATGAATTAAGTATAAAGGTGATTGATAATACAACACATATTTAAATGGTAAACTGTCTAAAATAGTGTATATTAAATTGAATAAGAATGAATTAAGTGTAATAGCATTTGAGGATGCAAAAAACGTTATTACATTAAAGAAATAGTTGTATTGAGCGTGTAGACACTAAATTAAGTGTTATAATGAAGTATGGGTATGGTAATGTTGCTGGAACCATTAGTCAGACTGTTGCTACCATCTTGATGTCATCTGTTGAACAATGTTGATGTGCGCCATGAAGAATCCTGCTTCGGTTGATACTGGTAAGAGGAGGACACCTCTAAATTATAACATTATTGTCGATGCATTCAGTGAAATAGTTCAAAATCTGTAAAAATAAATATAATTATATAGTTATAATATATGTAAAATTCATGCAAAATATGTATAATTAAATTGTGTATAGTTGAGGAAGTTTCATAAAAAAGAAAATATTGCTTTAAGAATAACAAAAGATCATCATACAATTATGTTTCTATGATATATGCTATGTTATGGTGGTGAGAATGCGTGTGTATTCTATCTCAATAAGTATAAAATAGTAAAAATTACATAAATATTTTATTATAAATTATTTGAGTAATGAAATAAAGATGAAGGAGGTACAATATCTTCAAAAATCCAAGCAAGAAAGAATATAAGTTATCAGTTAAGCTTTCAATTTGAAGAAACACTTACAAATTGATTTTATGAAAATAACTCCAATTTGTAAACCTGATAATAGATATTATCTCAAAAGAATATTGTTGAAACACATAAGGAATCAGAATAGTCATGAGTAAATATCAATCAAATTTAAAAAAAAACACTTGTAAATTGAGTTTTACTAACCGTAAATAGGATATATGAAAGAAACGTTAAGGGAAAAAATTGTTCTTATGTGGTTAAAAATTTAAAGTATAATGACAAAAGGTCGAAGAATCAATTTTTTGGGGATTTTTCTTGTTAGAAACAACTTTGCCTATTTTTCATGGTCTTCCATTTTCTTGATATTGCATCCTTATTCGGGAACACTAAAATCAACCAAATTAACCTTCAAAATTAGAAATAACTACATAAGAGTTATCTAAAAAAAAAAAACAGATACTTCATTGAGGAACATAGGTGAGAATGCTCTCCCATCTAAATTTTCAAATAATATTATATTTATATTATATAGTTCAAATAAGAAGAAAAATATAAGGTAAAATACTAAAACTTTTAAAATCTTATATAGAAATTCTTACAAAGTAGTTAAAATAAGGAAAAAATTACTCCTAAATATTAGAAAAATATTAAATGACTAATTTGTCTAGTATGAAATTTATTTTTAAAGGGCAAAAAAGGCAAACAATATTTTGTTAATGGGTTTCATGTTTTTAATGTAGCGCATGACCCTCATATTAATAAGAATAAACTTTTAAAAATAATATGCATGAATGCAACATTTAAATTAGATTGTGAATGAATTCAACTACTAATACAAATACGTGAATTCAAAATTCAAGACTAATACAAATCGTTTTGCTCAATACCCGAACAACACAAAGTTTTGATAATAAAATATAAAATCATAGTTTCTTTAATAGAAATAGTTGCTTATACAATTATAATAAGGTTTAATTGTGTATAATTCAAATAGATAAAGAAAATATTATTAAAAAATAAATACTCTTAAATCAAAAAGAAGTTCAAAGTATTTTGTTTTTTTCTAAACCTAAGTACAACGTATGAATGAACTTGAAATTTGAATAATATGTCAAATTGAGCTGCGTGTGAATAATATGTCAAAATTCTTCTAAATCTAAAAAGAGAAATTTGATACTCCAATGTATGAATGAACTTGAACATGAACAAAACTTTCATAACGTAAATTCAAGGTACTTGAAATTTTAGAACATAAAAGTATTAAAACATAAAAGTTATAAATATTAGGAAATAATTAAATGACTACTCCTAAATAATAGGGAACTAATTAAATGACTATTCCTAAATAGTAGGAAATTAATTAAATATTTATTCCTAAATAAAGGAAAATAATTAAATAATATTTCTAAATATTAGAAAAATAATGGGAAGACTATTTTGTTCAGTGTGACAATATTTTAAAAAGGTAAAAAAGGGGAACGATAATTTGTAAGGGCCTATGTGCTTTTAATACCCACAAAAAATCTATGTAATTAGGGTTTATAATAACTTGTATGTATATTTAATGTTAGATAAAAAAAAGTATGTAGTAATAATATTATGGAGAGTAAAGTTTTATGTCAATATGCAAAAGAAAACTTGGCGGTGATGTATAGTTCTAAATATTATGAATTTTTATATAGTTAAAATATGAAAAAGATAATTTGATTTTAAGATTCTACATAATAGAAGTTTAGTTAAACTATAACTTTGTCTAATATGAAAGCTGTTTTAAAGGATAGAAAATAATGTTGGTTGTTACCTCGTATTAATTTGTTACCTCGGATTGCATAACTTGTTCTTTATGAATGATGCCAGTAATATTACTCTTTGGCCAACTTTATCTCCTCTATATTCTCCCGTCATGAGACTATCAACTATACCTTGCAATATTTTCCTTCTAAGTAGTGTTTGCTCTAATCTAAAGAACTCAAGTCGTGTTGTTTCTACCTTGACGTACATGTCAGGTACACTTAGACTATTAATTGAGACATATTGGTCCAACAATTCTTTTTTACTGGCCATCGCAAGTGTACCTAAAATAAAGCATGCATAAGAGTTTTATAAGTTAGCAAAGTGACTAATTCAATAATTGATTTTTTATGATATAAGGAAGATTGTTTACCTGAACGGACGTATTTGTTGAAATCTGAACGATTCAAGCATGTAAATTGCAATAATGCAAATCATGTCGTATTAATAACACAAATTAAAGTAGATAGTCTAATTTTTAATTCTTTTTAAAACAAGCAACTTGAGCTGGCATGACAATTATAAGTATTATTAATTATGCAACAAAGAAAATAAATAATACTAATATTTAAGCGATAAGACTTAGATCGAATGTCTAACCGATTTTTTATGATGAATTCGAATTCTTCAATAGCCTGTAATAAATTTGTAAATTACGTTAGATGTGAAATTAGCCAGCATTCAAAAACATGAAACAAAAACTATATCATAAAAAATTATTGATGCAACAATAAAAATAAATTATTGATACAACACTAAAATTTGGTGCATGCAAACGTGTTTGCAAAATACGAAGTAGCAAAAGATGTTGATATTAGTAAAAGAAACAACACCTGCAACTACTATGTTGGAATAAGGCGAACTTTGATGAGTAAATTGTGACATTGAGCTTCTTTATAGAAGTATTATGGTACACAATTTAACACATAAAAGAAACTATATAAAGTAAATTTGGTGTGTAGGTCAAAGAGACAAGAAAAATTTACCAAATAATAAAAACTTCTATCAAAATATTTTCTTGTATCGTCATGCACAAAAATATTAACCCAAAATATGGCTTGAAACTTTACTTCGTAAGTATAGCCTTATATTACAATTATACTAAATTTAAAATTAGATCTTCTTACCTAGTTCAAGTAAGGAAAGTTTCAATAACTCATTGATCAAAGTCATAAATATTAGAAGTCAAATTCTTTAAATACTTTCCTTCTGTGCAAAGAAACGTTACAAAGTTATTTTTTTTTTTTTTTTTTGTGTTAAGTTTCCTTAGGTAAGAAACGTTAGAAAGTTTAACCAATTAATTAAGGCAAAGTAAACTTTTTTATGTTAAGCTTCCTTATGTAACAAATAATTGAAGAAAAATTTAACAAAAAATTCGAAAACTAAATTAATTAAGTGAATATTTTTGGGTATTTATGAAATACTAAAATTACTATATTGTCCTATGGGAACTCTATGTTTTAAAGGATAAAAAAGGCGAACGACATTTCGCTAATGGCCTTCGTGCTTTTAATATAATATAGATTATTTGAACTCAATATATTTGAATTACAATGTTTCATGAACTCAGCTATATTTTTACTCAACCTTGAGTTTTAACTGATATTTGAACTATTATTTGAGCTGAGCATTGTTATTTTTACCAATGCCCGAGGGGTTTATGACTATTTTTGGACTGATTGAGGCCGATGGCCATATGTGAGGATATGTGAGGAGGCTTTCAGGCCTCGAGTGATATGTGAGGAAGCTTTCAGTCCTCGAGTGTATTGTGAGGAGGCTTCGAGTGTATTGTGAGGAGGCTTTCAGGCCTCGAGTGTATTGTGATGAGGCTTTCACGCCTCGCGTGTATTGTGAGAAGGCTTTCGGGCCTCGTATTGATATGTACAGGCTTTCAGGCCTTATTATGAAAGTGCATAGGCTGTAAGAGCCCCTCCGGAGTCTGCATACCCACATTGAGCACGGGTACCCATGTGATTTGAAAGTAAGCCCGAGTGGCTGTTTTATTGCATTGTTGATATTGAGCCCGAGGGACTGATACTGATCTGAGTGATGTGATACTGTGCCCGAGGGGCTGATACTGTTCTGAGCAATTGATATTGAGCTCGAAAGACTTGTACTGTTTTGAATTGTGCCCGAGGGGCGAACTTTTATGTGTTCATCTTACGTACGTATTTGCCTTTTTACCTGTTATAGCATTTAATGATAAGAGGACTGATTTGCTGGTTCGCAAACGGAGGTTACACATGAGCCATTTCGAAGACCACAAGGATATTATTAGCCTTTTCCCATTATATAAATACAAATCCTAAGCTAGCACTAAATATATTTTAAAATAGAAAATTATCTAGCGTACTTAAAAATATTAATTACAATGAAGGAATTTGAGCAGAGGGATATATTATTACATCCTTTTTGTGATGATACATGATGAGGTCGTGATAGCTTATTTATAGGTGTAGAGAAGCTCTTCATACATGGCATGTGTAAAAATACATGCTTTATCTTCTTCATTGCAAGACATTTGCTCAATGAACATTTCTATATGGTTAGAACTGGGACATAGCCAGATTTACTGCTCAAACTGCGGTGCATGCATGTGAGTTCATGATCTCTCCTTCAAATTAGGTATTTTATAGAATTAATTTAATATTATCTCCTGGCTTTATGCTCCAAAAAAATTGAATGGTACACATAATTGAATAATAGGTTTTTAGTGATGCATCCATATTTTAAAAATCCTAAAATCCGCCTTTATACCTGGCCAATGAATATTGCCACCTAGCCATGCATAACATCATTTGTTGTTGTAAAAATTACACAGGATGACAGGACGCCCTATTTGGTCGGTCCAATTTAACCTATATTCATTTTTTAAAAAACTTTTAACTTGTACCCACTTTTTAAATAACTTGAGATTCATTTCTCCTCCTCCTCCTTCATTTTCTTCTTCCTTCTTCTACAATGATATCTTCAACATTGCTCTCTTTGATTAATGAAGCTTCATTTTTTAAAAAACTTTTAACTTGTACCCACTTTTTAAACAACTTCAGCTCTCTTTCTCCTCCTTCATTTTCTTTTATTTTTCTTCTACGACGATGACTTCAACATTGCATCTTTCTTCAGCTTCATATAAGAAATTTCATGCACAAGTTCCTAATTTCCAAAGGCACCGATGTGCTTGCTGCTTTGTTGGTCACTTTACATTGGATATTACAGGTCGCCTTCTTTATTCGAGCTTTGGACCGATAGTATGAGCAAATTCACTCAGACAGATTCTCACCCAAAGCAATGATTTTAATGAAAATACCAATCCCTTGCATCTGGATTTCTGGGGGATGGGGGCATGGGGCAAACTAAACCTAGATGTGAACACTAAATAAATAGACAAACTCCAGATGGCGGGAGGAACCTGATTTTGTTTTCTTAGTCTTTACTTGCAAAACATAGATAAAGATTGAGGAAATCTTACCTAATTGGATGGTTATGATTAAATCTAAATTAACTTCAGCTCTACAACGGAAGTTTTCCAATTACAACACAAAAACTTAGATGAAGTATCCCAGTTACAACACAAAAACTTCAGTTCTTGAGCTGAAGTTTCCCAGTTACAACACAAAAACTTCAGCTCTAGAGCTAAAGTTCGTTAGTTACAAAACAAAAACTTCAGCTCTAGAGCTGAACTTCAGGCCCGGCTACTAGAATGCTAAAATTTTGCGGGATTGTCTTTCCTACTTCAGCCCCGTGTGCTGAAGTTATGCGAAAAGCGGGTACGCTTGCAATTTTTTTTATAAAGCGGACACAAGTTAAAATGTAACATAAAAAGCGGGTATATATATAAATGCCCCATTGTTGTTCGTATTGTAATATTATCTTGGATACCAGATATTTATTGGTCAATTAACACTCTAGACAACATTATTGGTGTAACTTTTGCACATACAAGTCTCAAATGCAGAAAAGAGGTAGTACTATATTAGATCTCCTTTCTTTAGATACTATGATAATAAGAACAGCTTTCATATGGAAAACAAAGAACACATATTACCGACGAAGAAATCACATATACCTACTTTTACTATTCCAGTACTTAAATATGACCATAACTAGTTGCTCTTCTTCCTCGTCAAATACTTATACAAAGCGAGTGCTAGGTAATAAAAATAAGATGAAAATGATTAGACGTTATAATACAACATTTAAGTGTTCATAAAATATTTGGAGTTATGTATTTGATTGATTGTGTTAAACTAGAGAATAAACAAGCTACGCTGTTCTAGTTTGCCAACAATTTAACCTACTCATCTTTCTGGCAATCCTGCGCTGCAGTCTTTCTGTCCTTTAACTTTAAACTGTGTATTAACAATAATCCGCCTCAGCACCGTGCTAAAAATAAATCCACATATTAATATGCTGAACTGTGATATTAATACCTCGGAAGTGCAATGGAAGCGCAGATACATGCAGAGACACTCCTAATGAAGCGGCCAGAAAAAATGAAGCATACAGAATGAGCCCTTTCCCTAATTGTGTTGATGGGAGCAAGCGACAGAACAAAATTTATCAGATGGAAATTTTGAAGACCCCTAAGAGGGAGAAAAGGAAGATGGTGATCCTCATTAAGATTTAAGATACAAAAACTGTTCTAACAGTATCATCATAATTTGTTTATGATGAAGGCAACGGAAATATCTTCACAGTACAGTCCAATGTCGAGAATATATGAGATTGAAATACAAAAAGAGCAGGGTGGCGTGTCTTCTCAGACAATTCGCTCCAGCTCCCTTGCATAGCTGAGTGTTTGAGTGATAAGCTGCAGGGATGGTATCTCTTTGCAAGGCACGGAATCTTTTACTTTCTGGAAAATCACAAAGCCATTTTTGATCTCCCACTCTGGATGCTCCTGCAGAACACATTTGGATAGATTACTTGAGGAAAACAATAATAGCAGTTGCTTGTAATTGATCTCTCTACGTGCAGAAGAGTGGCAACAGTGTAGGGAAGGATCCCCAAACACAAACAAAAGAGTCAAAGGCCATCGACAAAATCGGCAGGTACACATCCAGTATCCCGGAGGCTGAGAGAGCTGGGTTCTATGGGGTACAAGGGTTTAAGGCAGTGATGTACAAGCCGCATGTGGGGTTTTACTACTGGTTTGACCCAGCAGTCCTTTAAACAAGTATCGGGCTGGTGCAGTTGCTATTTTCTGATTTTACCATCATATTCTCTGATGCTAAGCAAGACTACTAGGAATATGAGGAATTCATACTAAGAGCCTAGCAGAATGCAGTAGTATTAAGTTGGTAAGTCAGAACCTATCAAGATGACTCATTTACTATACCTACTTTGTCATTGGGGCCTCTACCTGCATCTTGCTCACAGAACAGAGATGCAATAAAAGGTGTACTATGCGAGAGGCAAGGCAAGCTGAGAAAAATGTTCTATCTAATCCAGTGGAATATGAAAGTTTCCTAGTTATAGTTGGGGAGAAAGGCAGGTGACAAAAAACAACAAATACAGGGGCATTTACCCAGGCTTTGTTGGGTTACAGAGATTTGTTTGAGGGGCGGTCTTGGAAAAGAGTAATAATAAGAGAAGGATGGTCTGGAAAGCTGGTATGGAGGACTCTTGCGGGTTATTTAGCAAATAGGACTGCTGTCTGGATGCGGGTGTGGTCCGAGAGTGAGTTTCTCAGAGATATGGTAATGAGAAGAGGTATAAGAAACGAGATTTCAGATTTTTTTACTATTCCGTCATCATATATAGGGCTCCAATTTGGTGAAGAATAACAAAAACAACAACTCTATGGCAAAGGTGGTGGGGAAATTTGAGACAACTCGGAAGAGGTTGATTAACCCTAGTTAAGAGTTTATCAGACAGCCTTTCGCCTTTATATTATGCCGTGTTCCCACTGTCATTAAAGTTGGAGAAATTGCAGGGAATTAGAAGATAATTCCTATGGATAAAGAGGAACACAATGATCCAACCAAAGAAGGGGCATTTCAGCGTGCAAAGGAAAGTGTTTGGAGCTTGAGACTACCTAACAAAAAGGCCTTCTATTTTGTTAGAATGTACCTCGTTGATTGACGAAATTGACTTTTGTCTTCACCTCAGCACTTAGGTTTTGACTTAGCTTTTGAGGTTGAGTCATTCCCAAAGTTTATTTTCTTAGCATGGTACAAAGCCAAACACATACCCCTATTCTTGGTTCACGCAACATTGGACAACCATGTCTTATTGTCCACGTTGTAGATGTCCTGGACGTGCAAAGAGGTGTTAGAATGTTCCATGTTGGTTGAAGGAATGAGTTGTTGTTTCCCTATATGATCTTGGGCAAATTCTTACCGCATGAGCACGCTAGGTCCATATTCTTAACATATTTAAATGGTTATATCACGAGCAAGCAAGGTTTGTTTTTTAAATAGTTACTAATACGAAGATCAAGGAGCTACTGGTGCACAATGCAGATATCATATCCTCGTGGTTCTGGCCTAGAGGCGAACCTATGCTTGGAGTAGAGGAGTCACCGAACCCCGTTAACCTCGGCAAAAATTATGGATGTATATGTGCATATATGTTAAAAAGCACTCATATATTTTACTTGGAACTGGGGTTGTGCATCGATCGAATCGGATTGTAAATTCGAATTTTGAATTTACAAACTGCAATCTAAATCCTATCCGAATTAAATTAGATCGGTTCAGATTTTACAGTTTGGATCGGGTAAATATTTCGGACTTTCGGATTGGATTGTATGCCTTATTAAGGTTTTTTTTTTGAATTGGTAACTATTGTATATATTAATAACGTCAGTACACCTTAAAAAATTTACATGAAAAGGACAAATAGATGTTAGGGATTGATTCCTAGCAAGATCCTAGTATGTCTATGATTGTCAATGTATCTTCTGTGTAAATCTGTTTACACCAGAAACAAAAAAGAAGAATACAATTGAGTTTGATCTTCTGTACTGGATTGCTTCTGTCTTCAAAACATCTAGCGTTCCTTTCTCTCCGGACAGTCCACCAGATACAAGCTGGTACAGTCCTCCATCTTTCTCTACTAGTTGATTTAGCTCCAGCTTCTTCCCAGCTATAAAGAACATCTTTAGGCTTGTTTGGCATTGACCGTGAAATACCCCTAAGACTAATAAAGATTTTCCATAGTTTGTCTGTAATCTTGCAATGAAGAAATAGATGACTGACAGTTTCAGCATTTTCCCCACATAGAAAACATCTTGAACACAGAGAAATTTCCCTTTTTATGAGATTATCCCGGGTTAGAACCGCCTCCTTTACTAATAGCCAAGTGAAGCATGCTACCTTGTATGGAATCTTTGTTCTCCATATATGTTTCCAAGGCCATGTGTCTACCTGTTGATTATTATGATTCAAAATCTTGTATGCGGCCTTCACCTGATATATCCCTCTGTTGTGCCTCTGCCACCAAATTAGGTCGAAACCTTCCTGTAATCCTCTGAATGCTTCCAGCTCTTTGTAAAGGTCAGCTAATCTTGTTATCTCCCAGTCATTCAACCGTCTTCTGAGAGCAAATTCCCATCCTTGATGGCTCCTCATCTCAGCTACTGTTCTATGTTGGCTTTGTGCTAAACCAAACATATCCAGGTATCTTTCCTTTAAGCTTCCATGTCCCAACCAGTTATCATTCCAGAATGACGTGTTTCTTCCGTTGTTCACTCTTATGGAAGAGTGATTCTTCATTATAGGCCAAAGTTCTCTGATGGATTTCCACACACTTACACCATATGTTGTTCTGACTTCTTGTGACACCTAGTTGTTTTCCTAACCATACTTAGCTTTGATCACTTTGCTCCATAATGATTGGGGTTATTGAGAGTACTTTCATAACCATTTCATTCTAAAAGCCTTGCTTTGATTCTTCAAGTTTCTTATTCCTAAACCACCTTGCTTTTTTGCCAGTGTGAGTGTCTTCCATTTAACTAAATGGAATACCCTTTTCTCCTTATTGCCTTGCCAAAGGAATGATCTTCTCAGTTTGTCCAATCTCTGTAAAATGCTTGCTGGAATTGGAAACAAGGACATCATATAAGTCGGAAGTGAGTCTAATACTGAGTTGATTAGAATTAGCCTATCCCCCAATGATAGATATTGTGATTTCCATCTTGACAACTTTTTCTCGCACTTTTCTATGACTGCATTCCAGATCTCTTTTGATTTGGATCTTGCACCCAAGCGGCATCCCAAGGTAGACAGGACCCAACTTCTCCTCCCAGTATCTGTGTCAGTTGCTTCATGTTGTTAACTTCATTAATGGGAAAAATATTGCTCTTTCTCCAGTTGATGTGTAACCGCGAGACTCTCTCAAATAAGACCAAAATGATCCTTAAGAATCTAAGTTGCTCCATGTCAGTTGCTCTTTCTCCAGTTGATATGCCTTATTAAGGTTACTAACAATCTAATCGGCTACTTCACTTTTTAAGGCTACTGCTATTCACCATTCTATTAAATTGGGAGGCAACAAATGTCTTAAATAGCAATAGACAAAACAAAAGTTTCATAGCAAAATAAAATAAACTGAAACTCCAAACAAATGTCTAATAAGGGAAAGGAGTCGTTGTCTGCTGATAAGAAAGAGAGACTGAGATTGAGAGATACAGAAATAAGACTTAAGAGAAGCGGATAGAGCAATCTGAAGAAAGGTTAGAAAGAGATATCTTGATATAAACTAAAAAAAGAAGAGTCTAAAGAGAGGCGGATGAAATGAGAAGGCTTAACCCTAAAATATAATTCTAATATTTATACATGTCCATATAATTCAGATTTCGGGTCAGATTGGATTAAAGTTATACCAATCCTAATAAGAATATCCAAATTTTTAAAAAACCTAACCCCTATCCGATCTGAATATCAGAAGTCCGAATAGAGTGGATCGGTTCAAATTCTCGAATATTCGATCCAAATGCACACCCCTACTTGGAACCCATAAGATCAAAAGCCAAATGGGTGCATTGGTCAGGCAGTCTGCTCATGTGCCTTTTACCAAGAGTTCGAGACCAAATAACAACATATTGGCTTATTATTGTTACTATTATTTTATTTTATTTTTGGTGGGGGGTTGGGGATGGGGGTTAGGATTCACCGATTAGTATAGTTAAGTGCTTAGTAGCAATTTATTTCATTTTTTCCTTTTTCTTTTAACCAAATCTCTCCATCAAAAGTGTAGAAATTTCAAACTCAGCATCACAAGATGTTTAATAGTTTAATTTAATTAATAATAATACTCCAGGACTTTGACACTTTCTAAATTAACAAAATGTCAGGTAAAACAATATTCATATAAATATTATATATTCGAAACTAGATTTTTGTCATTTCATAAACAAATTTGAGAAATCTTTATTATCATTGCGTTATGAAGAAAATATTTGCACGTATTCAAGTATGAATACATGTCGCATACAAGTATGACCGGACGATGTTCTTTTTGTTATACTAGTATTAAGTGAATGATATTTGATAATTTTGAATTGTAAACTTTGCTCTTATGTTCTCAGAAGAACTTTTTAGCTAGTAATTGACGTGCCTATATTAAAGGCATCGGTACCCCCGCCACCTTCAAATCCTGGGTTCATCTCTTGAAAATACCTAAGGTGTTTTATTGTCAAATTAATATATATTTCAAAGTAGGGGTGGAAAAGAATAAGATTCAGTTTGAAAGACTTGGACACACACTACTAAAAGTGGAGTTCAAAAGTTATATGGCTCTTGGTTCTCAAAATATATTATTGCTCAAAATAGGAGCAGTAGCTTATGAAAAATCCAATTTAGAAAAAAAGCCAGTACTGGGAGTTCAAAATTTTAACAGGTTGGGAGGAAGGAATTGCTAGAAGAAATGGATGATTCTCTAATATCTTAATACCGAGAGAGAGAGAGCGAGAGAGAGAGAGAGAGAGAGAGAGAGAGACGCAGAGAGAGGGAGAGAAAGACTCAGATGCAATGTTGAAAGTAGAGAAAATTTGATAGTAGAGGAGTACTGTGCGTGGAAGCAGCTTATAATGTACCATCCAGCTTTATAGACAGTAGCATAGCATGTCTGGATGGATCAAACTTCAAGACGCTTGTTTAACACAGAAATACTTAAGCAAAATGGGTTTCGTAAAAACAGCAGATCTCAACAGATTTGGGGTTGAGGCTTACTTGATTGATTGATTAATACATGGAAAGAAAAAGCCTCGAAGCGGCAGAAACATTATTGTTTTGGATATTCAGTTCACGAAAAAATGTGTTGTCAAAGGCGCGCTTAAAGCGCGCTTAAGCCCTGAAGCGAGGCTCAAAACACGTTGAGCGCTTCGCCTCGCTTTGTGGGCGCTTTAGTGTCGTATCAAAGCTCTAAGGCATACTTTTCCTTGCCAATGAGTGTAATCCTGAAAAGGCGACCTTAAACAATTGATATTTCACTATATCGTGAATTCTTTTTTCAATTTGTTTGTCCATATATTGGTTATTCATGCTTAAAATGATTAGTCTTGGACTACATGCATATTTTTACATTTTTCCCGTTGCGCCTTTTTTTATTAAAGCCCACGCTTTATTTGCGCTTTGCGCTTCAAGCCTCAACGGACCTTAGAGCTTTTTTGGGCTTTTCGCCTTTGATAACACTGCGCAAAACTTGAGATTGAAGCAGGCGACTTTCAAGAGGAAGTTTATAACAATTAGTTTACACGGACCACCATTATATAATCATTGATCAACGGATGTTTCTTCCCAGATTGAGTAGTTTTCACTAAGCTGGTTTGCTTGAATGCATAGTATAGGCACCTTTCCTATCCACTTTTCTACAAGGTCTACTTTCAGACAGTCCCAAGCCTTTAGGTTGTTTAAGTAGGTTTGGGCTAAGGTCAATCTTAATACCAATCTATTTCTCTGTCCCATACTTTATAGTTTATACTAGTTAATAAAATCCGATGAATTGCTGTTCATATGGAAACAAGTCGAGATTGATAAGGACTATACTCCTACTTTATAGTGAGCAGATTATGGTAGAAGGATCTGACTGCTGGAGTTAAATGCATAGAAGAGGGGTAATTCTCTGTTAAGTCTTCTATAATTTTCTGTTTAGGGGAAAGTTTGAAACTCTAGGGCTCCTTAGATAGCTTAGGCACCTAAGAAAGTGAATCGTTCTATATTTGTCTAGACAGCAGCATGGGAAGCTATTTTAACAAAAGAAATTTGGGAAAAGAAGATTTAACACACTAGCCGAGGTTTGCTCTCCAAACAGATGGATATGAACATTTGTTGGCGCTCTATAGAATTGATTTAAGCCTTTGGAGCGTGAAGGTTAACCTTAAAAGAACCACTTGGTTCATCGGGCAATGTGAAAAGCATTTTATGGAACTGGAAAGGAAACCGAAGTAATAAGAGAGAGAAGGCATGGTAAATGATCCTGAATGCAGTGACGTCAAGAATATGAAAAGAAAAAAAAACAGACGAAAATTTGAAGGAATACAGCATTCTACATCCCAAATTGAAAGCATCATGATGCTTTTGTGTACTTCTGGAGCACTTAAAGGGTAAAGCTTTCTAAATTTTTTTCTTCTTGTCCTTTTTTTTTTTTTTTTGCTTTTAACTCAGAGCTTTCTGACTTCAACAGAAGATTGGATGTCATTTGTTGTATAGCATTATTTGCCTACACTACTTGCGTATAGAACTTATCTCAGAACAGTAAAAGGAAAAGGGTGTACCTCCCTAACATATTCAAGTAGTTCTTGGTCTGAGGAGAACAGCAGCATTTGTCGGGCATCTAGAACTGAAAGACAGTCATAAGCCTTCTCACTGCATCCAGCTATCTCATCCCTAGCAGTGACAAGATGATTTACACCATTTAAATCTAAATCAGAAATTGTGACATGGAATCATAATTGTATACAATATTGAGGGAATGGCAATCAGCAGCGAACCGAGTTTTATTGACAAAGTTGTACACTGTCAGGCTAATAGCATGATTAGCAAGACAGTTCCCAAAAACAATTCAGGTCAGGTTATAATAGGTTGTCTGAAAGTTCTTATAAAGTCGCTCTTCAAAGAGCGCCAAAAGGGTAAGCAAAAGTAGCATCCAGTATCATCAGCCTGGTATTCTGCCGATATCTACAGATACTGTTGGTGATCCGTTATTTTGCTAAAACCAATAGATCATACCTTACAGTCTTTGCTAACAGGTCCATGAAATAAGTGTAGGTTGCATCAGGCACGGATTGTCTCGCACTCAACACACGGTGGTAAGCCCCTTCCATGAAGGATTGCTCCAATTCCACAGCATGTTGTATACAAGGGTTGTCCAAAGCACTAGGAGAAAGCAACTCTAGTTCAGTGTGGAATTCAGCAATCCTATTCTGTACAAGGAGTCTCAAAAGATTGAGACCTAAGATTGGATATTCTTGTGCAGAAGGTGGAAGACGGCCACTGTTCCATCACAACAAAAAGAGAAGCACAAGCACAATGGTTAAATTCAAGTACATTGCAGCAACCAAGCAGACTCAACACGCACTTACTATGACAAAAACAAAGCATGTGAGAATAATAACTAGAATAATACTTAACATGCCCTATTCTAAATCTTAAAGCCTCAATTAGTTGGAAATGAGGCCTTGAAGCTTGAAGAGAAGCACTGTAAGGTGCCAATCCAGCTGCAACTTAGCTTTGATGCAGCAAGCTTATTTTGCAACCTCATTAAACATGGGTATTTGACGTGTGAACATCAGATTTGTTTCTCCTTTTGTTTGAATATGCAGAAGAATGAATGACATGCAGAATAGAAGAGTGACCAGCTAGTTACCGAGCATCTGTGTAATAAGGTTTCAGCTGGAAAAAGTCCCTCTCAAATGCATCCTGGTCTTCCATCTTTACAGCTAGAACAACTGCATGCTCATATATATCTCCTGTAAATGTTATGCCATGATCGTTAATCCATTATGAGCGTGGAGAACAGGAAAACCATATCTTACACCAATTTCCAAATATATACAGCCAAAGATCTATCATTGACACATTTGAAACCCAACAAGAATCCCAACAGATTGAGTATAACAAAATGAAAGCATAGGTAATAAAACCATTGTGTTTTCCAGCTTTGTGAAGCTATCTGCAATGTGTTCTATAACAATGAACAAGGATGCTGGTGATACTTAAAGAAACTATCGCAGTGAATAAGAGGGTGTTTGCCTAAGCTTATAACCTGGTCAAACTAGCTTATAAGCACTTTTTGGCTTATCTCCGCGTTTGGTAAACTTAAACGTACTTATAAGCCAAAAATAAGCCAAAAGCTATAAGTTGGTCTCACCCAACTTATCAAATTTAAGCTTATAAGCACTTTAGATTTGACCAAAATATTTATTATTCTATCCCTAAAATACTTCTTTTTAAAACAAAACTATTTGTATACCCAGTTCTTCATCTGCTTATTATTAATTTCGGCACTTTTATCCAAACACGTAACTGCTTATTTTTTAAATCAGCTTCAGCACTTAAAAGTTTAAGTGCTTTTCAGCGCCTAATGTTTATCGGCTACTCAAAATCAGCTGAGCCAAACGGGCTCTAAGCAAAACATTGAGATTTATCTTGAAACTACCACAAAACTAAAAGCAAAAGCAAGCAAATTCTCATCTTTTTAGAGTTTCACAAAACAATGATGTCCAATTATTTTCTCACTAGCCACACCCACCAGATAGGAAAATGGCACTAAATCTACCTGATAACTGGCCTCATAGAATATAGGTCTTGTCTTCTCACAGTTACGGATTTTCTGATTTACACATGAAAATGTGTAAGCATCTAAATTCATCTCTAATTATTTGTTTCACAGTTCCATCTTACAAACTTTCATATAACTTTATGTACTTCCAATCAATGTTTCAAAAGTCAGTCATAAAGCAATTAAGCAAAGAAGTAAAATAAAATCAGATAAAAAAGGATGGAGCATATTACTTGCAATCGTCAACTCTTGGATAGCATTAGGTGTGTCCTGAAATAGGGGAGGCAAGCTCTTATATTCGGTCAATAGAACCTGCAACGTCGAAAGAAGATAACTCGATGTTAAGAATAAAGAGAACAATTAACACTGGTTTCAGCCAGTCGAACGAATTACTGTCAATATCTGGCAAAGAGAAAAAGGAGAAACAATTCCGCAAAAATGCAAGTATTGACGAGCTTTGAGTATTAGGTAGTGGATTTGAAGCGATTACCTTCAGTTGGGAGAGAAATCTAGTGCAAGTTTCGAATTCATTCCGTACAATTGCAGCTTTGAATCGTTCGAACAGCTGTGAAATCTCTGTAAGCTTCGGATCCATGTTTAGGTTCTTCCAAAGGCTTTGCTTTCCTTCGGCGTTCACGAACAAAATCAACAGGAAAATCAGAATTTTTGCGATTAATTGTGGAGAAAGCCACCCTTAGCTAGCTATTTAAAATATAGCCTTTGTTAGCAGTATATTTTAAGAAATAGTCAATATTTTAAAAAGTGGCAGACATCCGCTTTTTCTTCTTATTCACTTCTTATACCACGGGTGTTCACAAAAAATCAAAAGGACGGATGAACTGCATCACTGCATAAAATGTATATATTTTGATATAAATTGCCTTGCATTTTGCTCTTGTTTCAATGATTTGAGATGTTTAATATGATACGGCAAAGGGCCTAAAATGCCCTTCTACTATCCAAAATAGGACACCAAAGCCCCTCGTTAAAACTTAGCATCTAATCTACCCTTACCGTCCAAAAAGTGGCTCATAAATACCCTTACTTACTAACGGTGGACAATTAATTCCACCTGGAATTACATTTTCCTTTTCTTAAATGCCACGTGTATTTTATTCCGGGCCCACTCTCTTAATTCCTTCATTTAATAAACGAAAAAGGTCCTAAAATGCCCCTATACTATACAGAATAGGACACCAAAGCCCCTCGTTAAAACTTAACTCCTAATCTGCCCTTACCTCCAAAAAGGGGCTCATAAATAACCCTAATTACTAACTGTGGACAACTAATTCCACCTGGAATTACATTTTGTCTTTTTAAAATGCCACATGGATTTTTTTGCCACATGGAATTTAAAATACCCCAATCCCTGATTATTTCCCTACCCTACACCCCGGGCCCACCACCAATATTAACTTAATGTAGCCGTTACCTTCTCCCTCAATTACCAGACCATTTTCTTCTCATTTTCATCCAAAGAAGCTTCTCCCTCAAAAAATTTTACCTTCATTAATCTCTGGGTTCTCAGACTAATTGGGTGACCTTGAAGATTTCGAGTTGGGTTCTAATTTAAGTTTAATTCGTTTTCATCTTTATCAGTTTATTTTGGAGATTTCTCTAATGTCAAAGTTCGAGTAGCTTATCGATTAGGAGGTGTCGTTGTGGACTTGCTGCTAATAATTTCATGGCGTGGACTCCTTTAAATGCCGGGAGAAGATTTTTCAAGTGCCCTAAGCATGAGGTATGTAAATCTATAGATGGGTTCTTTTACTAACTTTAATTTGACTGTAAATTCTTTTTTTTTTTTGGTTTTAGGATGAAAAATGTTCATATTGGGAATGACAAGATGAGGAGCTTCCTCCTAGAATTTCAAATCTTATATGCAATTTAAAGAAGGAAAAAGATGCTCTAATCCGTGAAAGAAATGAACTCCAAAGGAAAGTTGCCAATCTTGAGTACTCAGCTCTACGGGATGCTAAATTTCGGAAGAAGATGTGGATTTTCCTTTGTGTGATTTTGGGATTTTTTTTATGTTCTTTGGATTAGGGGAAAATGATATGTAATTGGGATGTTTATGTTCTTGGATTAGGGGAAAATGATATGTAATGTTAGTGTTATTGTGGCTAGTTGTTGAACTGCTTATTATGTAATGAAATGTTATGTTTTTAGGCAAGAATTTAGTGAAGCTATTCTCATTCATTTGCTGTGAAGTTCTGCAGAATTCACTACTAGAACTGATCGGAAATGACCTTTTATATTCTGAAAAGGTCCTAAAATACCCTTAAATTCCATGTGGCAAAAAAAAAAAAATCCATGTGGCATTTAACAAAAGAAAAATGTAATTCCAGGTGGAATTAATTGTCCACCGTTAGTAACTAGGGGCATTTGTGAGCCCCTTTTTGGACGGTAAGGGCAGATTAGGAGCTAAGTTTTAACGAGGGGCTTTGGTGTCCTATTCTGTATAGTAGAGGGGCATTTTAGGACCTTTGCCGTTAATTTGTGCTAAATTATGGTATTTTTATGTGTAGGAATTATTTGAATGCAATTTGTATCAAAAGGGCGCGAATTGGAGCGAAATCGGATTAAAAAGTCAAAAAGTCAATTTTGAGGATCACAGCCAGCGCGGGACGCTCGCTGTGACGCACTTTCCAATAGGCCCATATTTTGAACGCCAGGGCCAGCGCCCTATGCTGCCCTGGACGCCCGGAATGTGAAAATGTCCTATTCTATCTTGGATTCGGTTATTTTCACTCCAAGACACCTCCAATTGATATAAAAAGCCATCATAAACCCTATTTTGAGGGAAGAGGGCGTTTTTTTAGAGGAAAACACAAGCATAGAGCCACAATGGAGGCCGGAATCCATCAAGTTCCATTTTTTCTTCCATCAAACTTAGTAATTTTTATGTTTCTTCGTATGATTTGTTATTTTGCTACCATGTCTATGTGGAGCTAAACTTGACATTCTAAGGTTGTGGTTCTTTCATGACTATTGTTATTCAGATATTGATTTTGATTTCTTAGTTTATCATATTGGTTTATTTATTTAATCATGCACTTAATTATTTGATTGCTTGATCACCAATTGAATACTATCTATGAATCTTGAATTGAACTCAAAAGTGGGAATTCAAGATTGCATATAGGATTGAGTAGAGCAAGTTCTTGAACTTGGGCATCGTGGAACAGATTTGCGGTTAGGATAGACATATACCTAATTACCTTGCTTGGTTAATTTACAGGAATTATAAATGTGTTCTTGTTAGTTTTAATTCCATGGATATACAGGTGTTAGGTTAGCTTGAATAGGCGAGTAAGAAGTAGACATATTCTTATGAGCAATTTTGACCTTGTTAACAAATAAACTAGATAAATTAGTTAGTCAATTCAATGAAGAATACAATAGGAATGTTAGATAGCCCATAACCCTAGATCGTTTTCATTACATTGATATCATAAAAATCTACTTTTTCTCTGTTCAAAGTTCATTATTTATGTTTCTTAATTTAATTAGTTTAGAATCAAATATTTCTAGGTTTAATTCTTGTTTAGATAATTAGGATAGTCTAATTTATTTAATAGTTAATCACAAGTCCTCGTGGGTTCGACATCCGACTTATAGTCACTTTATTACTTGACGATCGCGTATACTTGCGTGTGGATTTGGCCGCAAAAATTTGTTGGCATCGTTGCCGGGACTTAGAAATTGTCTATTTTTCTATATTAGACATTTATTTTTTTAGTTTAGTTAGTATTTTTTAATTATTTATTTTAACATGACATCTTGGAATAAAAATTATTCGAATGATGGTCATTCTTATTTTGATGATCCTAGTCCATAATGTGGAGGACCCCACTGGTGAACAATTTATCAGAATATTTTTGAGAGCGAGTTGTGAGAACAATCTCTTTAAGTATCACATAGTTGTTTCCTCGTAAAAAACCTTGCCAGAAAACCCATTCGGGACAAAAATCATACTATGGGAAAAAGAGTGCAACACATACTTTAAAACCTAAGACCTTTATGTTAAAATAGTTTTCTTGATGCCTCGATCGAACGCCTACAATAAGTTATCATCAAATATTAGTGGAAAAGGGAAAGAGTCATACCTCAGCAATAATATCGTTTGTGTAGTGACACGTTCAATTATTTGGCAATTGTTTGCCTTCCATCGTGCCAAGTTTGTAAAATCCCTTTCCGATGACACCAATGACCTGATGTGTGCCTTCCCAATTTAAGCATAGTTTCCCTTTGTTTGGGTCTCAAGAATTGAGGGTGACTTCCCTTAGAACTAAGTCCCAGATTTCGAAGTGATGAAGGTTGGCCCTTCTATTGTAATATATCTCGAACTTAGCTTATGTGCAGCCATCTGGACAAGCGTAGCTTCTCATTTTTCATCCAATAGATCGAGGCTAGTATTTATAGCCTCGTGATTTTATTCCTCCGCTGCATGCCAAAATTGGGCGCTAGGTTCACCAACCTCAACTGGATTAAGGCCTTGGAGCCATATACTATGGGGAACAGGGTTGGCCCCGTGCTCGATTTTGATGTCGTTCAGTACGCCCAAAGGACTTGGGGTAGAACTTCTCTCCATCTCCCCTTAGTGTCACTCAACATTTCTTTAAGTTTTGGATAATAGTCTTGTTTCTAGATTCGGAATGTCCATTTGCGCTCGGATGCTATGACGTCGATAAGATCCTTTTATCTTGTGTTCCTAGTGGTTCCAATGAATTGATTTCCGTTATCGCATAAAATTTCAGCAGGTATCCTGGATCGACACACGATGTGATCCTATATGAAGTCTATAACTTCTTTTTCTCTGACCTTCTCGAAGGCATATGCTTCCACCTATTTAGAAAAGTAGTCAGTTATAAACAAAATGAATTTAGCTTTACTTGGGGCCATTGGTAGAGGGTCAATGATATCCATCCCCCATTTCATGAATAACCACGGGGATATGACTGAATGAAGTTGTTCTCTAGGCTGATGGATCATCGGTGCATACGTTTAACATTTATCACATTTTTGAACAAACTCCTTAGTGTCTTTTTCCATGCTATATACCCCTGCTCTATTGACTTTGTGAATCAAAGAATTAGCGTCGGAGTGGTTCCCACCAGTTCCTTAGTTGACTTCTCTTAAACATAACCGGTGTCCCCCAGCCCTAAGCATATCGCTAATAGTCCATCGAAAGTCCTCTTGTACAAAAGTCCATCTTTATCTAATGTGAATTGGGAGGCTTTGGCTCGTAGGGCTCTTGACTCTTTAGGGTCCGTTAGGAGCTTTCATTTTTTAGATATTCAATATATTTATTCCTCCAATCCCATGTCAAGTTTGTAGAGTTTATCTCGGTGTGACCCTCCTCGACTACATATCTTGATATCTGGACGACAGCCTCCGGGATAATATCATATTTTTCGACTGATGACCCTATATTTGGAAGTGCATCAGCCTCACTATTTTGTTCTCAAGGCACATGATCTAGAGTCCACTTCTTGAAGCAGTGCAATGTTACTTGTAGCTTGTCCAAATACCTTTGCATTCTATCCTCACGAACTTCGAAGATCTTGTTTACTTGGTTCACTACCAATAAAGAGTCACAATTGGCTTTGACTACTTCTGCCCCCAAGATTTTAGCTAGTTCGAGACCTGCAATCATGGCATCGTACTCGACCTCACTATTAGCCAACCTAGAAGTTTTGATAGATTGTCTGATTGTTTTACATGTGGGTGGCTTCAAAACAATGCCAAGCCCGGACCTTTTCACATTCGAGGCAACGCCCGTGAAGAGTGTCCACACCTACGATGGTGTACCCGATTTCAGTAGAAGTTTCTTTTCCTCTTCGGGTACAAGGGTTAGCGTAAAATCAGCAATGAAGTCTGCTAAATTTGAGACTTGATAGCCGTTCGAGGTTGATATTCGATATCATACCCTCCAAGTTTGACGGCCTATTTGTCCAATCAGCCCGACAACTCGGGCTTGTACGAAACATTACAGAGTGGATAAGTGGTTAACACATATATGGGGTGACATTGGAAATATGGATTTAATTTTCTAGACGCACTTATTAATGCAAGTGCCAATTTATCTAAGTGTGGATATCTAATTTCAGCATTTCCTAAGGTCTGACTTATGTAATAAATAGGAAATTGCGTACATTGGTCTTCTTGAACTAGCACACCATTTACCACTACTTCGGACACTGCCAAGTAAAATACAACTTCTCATCTGCCTTCGAAATGTGGAGTAGAGGTGGGCTCGATGAGTATCTCTTCAATTAATCCAATGCTTGCTGACATTTCGAGGTCCATGCGAAATCATTTTTCTTTTTGAGTAAGGAAAAGAATTTATGGCTTCGATCTGATGACCTCGATATGAATCGATCCAAGGCAGCTATCCATCCGGTTAACCTTTGTACGGATTTTACACTGTCTACGATGGTAATGTCTTCGATGGCCTTGATTTTGTCAAGGTTGATCTCGATCCCCTGTTTGACACCATGGAGCCTAGGAACTTGCTCGAGACGACTCTAAAAGCACATTTCTCGGGATTGGGTTTATTGTTGTATTTCCTCAAAATATCGAATGTTGCGTGCAAATGAGTCAAATGGTCCTTTATGGGCAGAGACTTAACTAGCATGTCATCAATATAAAATTCCATTGACTTACCTTTTGCTCTTCGAACATCTTATTTACTAGGCGTTGGTAAGTAGATCCTACATATTTTAGCCCGAAGGGCATTACATTTTAACTATAGGTTCCATACTTAGTGATAAACAAGGTCTTTTCGTGGTCCTCCAGGTTCGTTTGAATTTGATTGTACCTGGAATAGGCATCGAAAAAGGTAAGTATCTCGTGGACGGTTGTGGCATCAATCATGCGATCGATATTAGGCACTGTAAAAAAGTGTTGTTGGGACATTTCTTCCTTGTAATTCACACACATTATAAGTATGTTCCCTTTTTAGGGACTACGACTACATAGGCTAACCATTCGGGGTATTTTACCTTCCTAAAACCCTATTTTGAGAAGTTTAGTAACCTCGTCCTTTATGAATGCATGTTTTACCTCAGATTGGGGCCTTCTCTTTTGTTTCACCGATTTGAACTTGGGGTCGAGGCTTAGCAGATGTGTTGTTATTTCCAGTGGGAATCTTGTCATGTCTAAATGGGACCAATAAAAACATTCTATATTATCGATAAGAAATTGAATAAGCTTTTTCCTGAGTTCGGGGGTTAACCCCGTTCCCATGTATAACTTTTGCCTGGGCAGATGCTCTATCAGTATAACCTATTCCAACTCCCTGATAATTGATTTGGCAGCATCGGAATCTTCAGGAACAATAAAGGTTCGAGGGGTTACAAAATCCTCTTCTTCTTCTCCTATTTCCTGCTTTCCCGGTTCGGTCGAGGCTGGTGGCTGTGATTGCTATGTTGCTTCTTGTTTTCCTTTTATGCCCGGCCTCTCGAGAGTTAATAAAGTCAATACTAGTATTAATTCATCAACTGCAAATATTTCCTTCGCCGCATGCTGCTCCCTGTACACTATTTTCACATTGTTCGATGTTGGAAATTTCATCATTTGGTGGAGAGTTGAAAGAACCGCCCTCATGTTGTGAATCCAGGGCCCCCAAGTAGAGCATTGTATCTCATGTAACCATCAATCACGTGGAATTTGGCATTTTTAATGGTTCCAGCCACGTTCACTGGTAGAATAATCTCCACTTTAGTTGTTTTACTGGCCATGTTGAAAATGTTTAAGACCAGATCTATGGGCACAATTTAATATTAGGCCAAGTTGCTCCACTACCCTCGATCGAATGATATTTGCCGAGCTACCTGGATTTACTAAAACACGCTTAACTTTAACTTTATTTAACAATATAGAAATTATAAGAGCGTTATTGTATAGTTGAGAAATGCCTTTCACTTCTTCGTCATTGAATGATAAGGAACCTCCGGGCACATAATTCGGGGTTCATTTCTCCCTGGTAATCGATACCTTAATGTGCTTGAACAAGGGCCATTGTGGGATATCGACCCCTCCTACGATCATATGAATGACATGATGTGGTTTTTCCTGTTCATTTTTCCTATTGGCATCTATGTCTCTAAAATTATTCTTAGCTTGATCATTAAGGAATTCTCGAAGATGGCCCTCGTAGAACAGACGAGCCACGTCCTCCCTTAATTGCCTGCAATCCTCAGTCTTGTGACCATGCGTGCCATGATACTTGCACATCATGTTTGGGTTTCTTTGGGTGGGTTTGGACTACATAGTATCCTTGATTCTTCCGATTGTCGATACAATGCCTGATGCGTCAATGGTAAAGTTTACTCCGATAATCAAGGTGCTTCCATGGAATCAACTTGCTTATCAAAACCACTTTTACTCATAAGTTCCCGGGAATTTTACCCACGATCATTTCTTTATCTTTCCGGGATGTATTGCATCCCGAGCCATTGTCTCTTCGATTTGTGGCATATGGTTGACATCGTTCCCTGTTCAACCTCAGTTCCATATCAATATCCCTCGGGGCTTTAACTGCTAACATGTTTGGATGAACTGAACCCAAAGGGGCTTCTAACTGGTCGTCCTTGACCTTGATCTTCGATTGGTATTGATTGTGCACATATGCCCAAGTTATAACGGGATACTCGATCAGATTTCGCTTCAACTGTCATGATGCTATCGAACTCCACTCGTTCAACCCGTGGGTGAAATCTTGAACAGCCCAATCATCTGAGATCGGTGGTAACTCTATACGTTCCATTTGAAACAGGGACACGAACTCCCTCAACATTTCACTATCCCTTTGTCTTATCTTGAAAACAACTGATTTTCTTGTTGCCACCTTTATGGCCCCGACGTGCGCCTTAATAAAAGAATCTCCTAACATGGTAAATGAATAGATAGAATTTGGTGGCAATTTGTGATACCAAATCATTGCTCCCTTTGATAAGGTTTTCCTAAAAATTTTCAACAAAACAGACTCGATCTCATCATCTTCTAAGTCATTTCCCATTATCGTGCATGTGTATCTAGTGATATGTTCATTAGGATCGATGCCATTGTATTTTAGTATATCTGGCATACAGAATTTCTTTGGAATAGGCTTCAGAGCCACACTATGAGAAAAAAGTCTTATGCACGAACTTTTTTTTAATCCAAACCCTTTATGATCGGGGGTGCCCCTGGTATCTAATCAACCCGGGAGTTATAATTTCCATTTTTTGTCATTATCTTCGATTTTGTTTTCTTCTGACTCAATTCTTTTGGTGGGATCCTTGAGCATTTTCATAATTGTGGGATTAGTCCCTGATCCACTACCATTCGTCCTTTCCTGCACTGACTCTGTACGACGAGTGATTTCCGGTTCGACCACATTCAGAGTTCTGTGTTGACTCTAAAGTTGAGCAATAGCTGCATGTTGTGCCTGCAGACTAATTCCTCCATCTCTTACGCCCTAAGTTCCCTGGCCACCAGTTCGACCTTCCCTACGTAAACTCCCTCCGGGGTCCACGCCTAAGTCCGCGTTCAAATTAATGTATGAACTGACATCGACCGAATCAGCAACATGCACTTCCAGGGTTAATCGGTGGCACCTCGACTCCTGGAGCAATTATGTTTTTGTTTTCCCCGTGAAATACAAGACCGTCATCCCCATGTACGGGTGTGTTTTGTGAATTTGACATGTTTTAACCTGAGAATAAAATATCTTTGACAAGAACACGTGTGAAAATAACGTGTGTTATCAAAATAAGTATTGAAACAATCACTATTATCCTTTTTCCCACGGTGGACGCCAAACAGTTTACCCTAAAATCTGAGTAACAATTAAAATTGTATTGAGTTCTTAAAGATAATCAAGAAGTCAATCGTATAAGTTAAAGAAGTAAGTTGAATCGAACCACTGTGCAAGCTAGTCTTGACATCGAGCTAAGGTGACCTTGAGGTAGGTCAGTAAGAACAATCAGGTTAAAAGACATTTCTATGAGTAATGAGCAAGAAAGTAAAGAATTATATTCCGTTTCCAATGATTGATGATGATACAAATGAATGGACTTCCTTTATATAGTAGGGATGTCATTAATAATGCACATTTTCATTTTTAGTAGGGAATCTTATTGGGACATCTGTCTAAGCGCATGTACAAATCCGTACAAATTCATTTCGGAATTTACCCCGTGCTCTTAAGGCCGTTGCGGGAATCTTGCTCTTTCTATTACAAAACCATAATGGCATCATCTCGGGGCTGGTTATACTCGGGCTCAGCGTTCATCGAGCACTTAGATACTCGGGTCCTGTACTTCACCATCGAGCCCGAGCCTGGTCTACTTTTATTCTCGAAGCGACTCATCGAGCCTACAAATTCGGGCATACCTTATCTTGACCGTATACATGTTCATTTGTTAAAACTTCAGACTAAACATGCTTAAGTTATTTAGTTCATTATGCTTAATTTATTTAGTTCATATGCTAAAACTTCATACTTAACATACTTAAGTTGTTTAGTTCATTTGCTAAAACTTCAGACTAACCATGCTTAAGTTATTTAGTTCATTCGCTAAAATTTCAGACAAAACATGCTTAAGTTATTTAGTTCATTTTCTAAAACTTCATGCCAAAATATGCTAAGTTTTGTCGTGTAGTCTACAGTTTTGTCAATAGTCCTAAAAGACATAATTATCTTTTGAAAACGCTTTTAACAAAAAAATGGGTATGGATGCAAACATAAAAATAAAATAGGTATAAGTTAAAAGGGGGCGACAAAATAAGGCGCCCCATGCAATTTTTACTTATAGCACATGGAAAATTAGCCATTTGCGTGGGATTGAATGCCCCCTTAATACCTTCTGGGTTGAGCCTATTCCACAGGGCTTGCCTAGTGCGGTTTACATCCCCGTGTGGTTTGCAGGCTATTACACAGAGGAGGTTGACCCAGTGCACACAAAGTGTTCACCACAGAGTGCTATCCGAAGGGCAGAGATTGTAGCGACTGCGGGTTTCCCCTCTTACAAAAGAAAAAAATGTGCCATTTGCACAAATAATCACTTTTAGTGTAGCTCTTTGAAATATGATCACAAATTAAAAATTAGTGCAACATTAGCCTTAGCCAAACTTCAAACCACACAAACTACTAGTATGAAGTTTGAACTGGTGCAAATTAGTAGTCTTCGTAATTCGAATGAATACAACTTCTAGTTTGAGGTTCGAACTGTTGCACCTAACTTCAGACAACTAAGTCCATAAGAAGAGGAGGGAGGCAAAAGAAGAGGAAGCCCGAGGGAGCAAGTAGAAGAAGAAGCCTCTCAGCTCTGTGCCAATAGTGACTAGGTTTGCAAACATTGTGGCTAAATTCTGGATAAAACCCATAGAAGTGGCTACATGGTGTAAATATTCTTTGCCAACACATCGAACTAACTCGGAAAATTATCAGCTATGTCCATGTATAAGTAGCTCATTACAAAAACTGGTCAATTAATAAAATATTACAAATATTAGCCAAATTAACCAATTAGCTATTTGTAGCAAAAAATTATCAATTTTTTTCTTTGTTTTGAGGGGGTGCTATTAGAATAGATTGGGCACAACTTAAGGAGTTTGAATATCAGTTTTGGGATGATTTGGTGAAGTTTTGAGGTGGTTTGAATTGAAACTTCGAAGTAAAAACTGAACATGAAAAAATGATATATGTATCACATAGTGTATCACATATGTATCATATTTATATCAATTATGATTACATGTATATCTATGTATACTTGTGTGTGAGATACATGCGTGAAACATATTTGATACATGTGTCACCGACTTTTTTGAACTCGATTTAATTAGGAATTTTGATACAAAACCAGTCCAAATCATCTCCAATATTCCTCAAATTTTGTATATTGACTTATCTATATATTTTCAATGAATTCAACTATACCCATTGAAAAAGTTTATTTTTTGTTTAGATTTTTGAAATATTATATATTTTATATTTTATCGCCTTATTTGCTACCTAATGCGTGAAATTTTCTTTTCGTCTTGTATTTAATATTTCTAATCACGCTTAAAAATTTAGTAGGTAATTTTTGTATGTGATTCTTTGAGATAAAAATTCTGTTATTTGGTTTTTTAATTTTGTTGGCCGAGACTGGTAAGTTGAGATTTATTTGGCATATTAGTGTAAGAACCCGTTTGAATTGACTTGTTTTAAGTGCTTTTAAGCTAAAATAGCTTTTAAGCCAATTTATAGTGTTTGAATAAAGTAAAAAAAATACTTTTAAATATTTATTTTTAAGTTAAAATGATAAAAACAAATAAAAAGCATAAAAACTAACTTATGATTTAAAAGTTATTTTAACTAAGAAGCCCATACTTAAAACAAGCCCGTCCAAACAGGCTGTAAGTTTCCTAACTAACTCTGCCTCCCCCCTTATCCAATCTCTTCGTCACTTCCAGCTCTTCTAATCGACTCCCAGTCCACAACTTCACCATATGCAGTAGCATCAGAGCCAATTCACAAGAGAATGGTGTCTTCTTCACTGTCCCCAGCTTTGACCTCCACACCCTCTTCATTGAACCCCCTCTTAACGCTATCTCATTTTCACCCATTCACAACTTTTCCCATAATTTCCAATGCCAAAAATATGAACCATTCTTGTTTAATTGTAAAGGCTCAGACTTTAGAATTTTCGGGTTCCTTCTTTGAACGTGGGTTCGGGGGAGATGACGACCCGCCAACTGCTCCCGGGTCGGGCATTGCCGCTGTTGAAGATAAAGAGGAGCCCCAATGCCCTCCTGGCTTCAGGCCATATGAAACTATGGCGGTTTTGAGGCCTGATATGTCTGAAGATGAGCGACTCGCTCTTACCCAGAAGTATGAAGAGGTATATATATGTCGATTGATGTGTGTACATTCTTTAATTTTGGTGTATATTGTTAAAATTCCTTATACTATCTGTATTCTGTGTATATAAGTTAAATTTGTATGTGATATAGCATATAATTATGATTTTATGTGTTTAACTCTGTTATATAATTTTTTGGCTAGGTTAATTGATGCTTCAGAAAATTGCACATTTAAACTAGGCTCGAGAGAAAATGTAGTTACCCTCACTTGTATTGGAGAATTAGGGCAAGGAAAATGAAAGCAGGAAGAAAATAGTAAGCAGAAATAATTTATGCTTTATTTCCTGTCAGCTCTCAGGCTGAAGAGATGAACAATAGTGAAGACTCAACCAAACATGAAAAAGTCTTGCTCTAAGTTTAAGTTCTAGACAAGCTACATTTTATGTACTATGCTTTCGTTGAATTAAGTGTTAAGCAAACATGGCCTATAGACCATCTTTGATGTTATTTCACCTTTAACATCTAAATTTGCTTCGTCTATGTTTTTAGCTAGTAGCTATAATTCTTTACAGTAGCCTTAGTTTGATCTGTGATTAGTGACAAACATCTGTTCGTAGTTGATCGTTAAGAAACAGAAAAGAAGAAAAGGAAAAAGAAACAGAGAAGCAAAGCAGTGGAGGGAGGGATATCTCTTCTCTCTCAACAGTTGATTCACTTGTAGGATTATCTAGTATGGGAAATACTTTTTAAGGGAAAAAAGACATGCTTGGCATGTAATATCTTGATCCACAGATTGTGATCGCTATATTCATTATTGCTCCTATCACTATGTTGAAGCTTGTTATTTTAATTTGCCCCTCTCATTTTCAAAACTACAGCAACTTCTATTAGAAAGATGGAGATTTTATGAAGTATGGGAGAAAGCTACATAGAATCAACGTAAAAGCATTACTCAATTGCGGCGAACTATGTCTTATCTTTCGCAGACAAATGAATGGAGAATATGTTCTGCAGTTTGTGAGATCCATACAACAACAACAACAACAACGGCCCAGTGTAATCCCACTAGTGGGATTTGGGGAGGGTAATGTGTACGCAGACCTTACCCCTAGCCCGATGGGCAGACAGGCTGTTTCCGGGAGAGCCTTGGCTCAAGATGACGACAAGAGACGATATATTAGTACCCTCAATAGAGTCATAATAAAATAACAACAATAATAACCAGTAGATAAAGCCATGCATCAGTAGATAACCACTAGCATCCTAAAACTAAATCCTGAATGTCCTACTTGGGTGCGCCGTAGAGATATTCACAACTTCCTCCTAACCTACAACCTTAATGCTCGACCTCCACAATACCCTGTCAAGGACCATTGTGGAGGAAATTTTATATGTTAAAAATTTATACCAAAGAAACTATAAGCATTCATCTTCCTGTCCTCCACCCTCCCACCTATGTTTTTCCAATTATAGTATTCCACTTTTCTAACATTTACTGTCAGATAGATGGACCTATGAGCGCTAACTTTTCCAATCTGTTTGTTTTCTGGCTAAACTGCTCTATTTTACCATACTAAAACTTACTTGAACCCAATGTTATTAAAGGTGGAAAGCACAAAAAAGTTCTAAGGTCTGATGGGACTTTAAACACAAAGTGCAAATAAATCTGGGCTTTAATGAAGAAAGGCGCAAATGGAGAAAAACGACATACCTATAGGCATGAATACCAAATATATGGATAAAGAAATTAAGAAAAATTTATGATAAAATGAAATATCAATTGTTTAGTGTCACCTCTTCAAAATTACGCTCATTGGCAAGGAAAAGTATGTCTTAGAGCCTTGATGACAATACTGAAGCGCCCGCTAAATGAGGCGAAGTGCTCAACGCATTTTGAGCCTCACTTCAAGGCTTAAGTGTGCCTTTGATAACACTGCGAACCCCACCTACCGGAGTTTGGGAGAGAAGAAAAAAAAAACAATTACATTTCTTTACCATCTATCCTCTACTGTATATAGGGATCTCATGTTGTTAATGCCCTTTGTAGCGCTGATCTCATTTTCTCTCGTTTGGTAACTGCCCTTCAGCCTACGATCGCCAAAAGTTCCCATAACCAATCGATGAGAGTATGACATGTATTATTTTCATTTCTCCTTAATAAACTGACATACAACCTCAAATGACAAATCTAAGAACTGTCTTCTCTCCAACTCAAAATCTCCACCTACATGAAGTGTGGCAAACCTGCTTTTCTTCTTTAGGGCCCTCACAACTCTTTTTTTCTTTGCTCCCTTTTCTGATTGACCAGAATAACATTGTTTCTTGCAATCAGTTCTTGACCAGATTCAATATCTCTTCCCCACCTTCACCCTTCCCAACCAGTTACCGACTAAAGTCAATAAACATGCTTAATTAGAACATAACCATTTTGCTTTATCAGCTATGTCTTCTTATTTCAGCAATAAGTGCCTTAATTTGGATTCTTTCATAGAGAAGTTCATCCCGTCAGTTTCATTTTATTTCAGCCTTGACTTGCAATATAGATTGTTATTACAATTTTGATCTTAATGCATATAGTCTATATCTCTATCTTTGTGCATTATAGATAGATAGTATTAGCATTACGAAGCTAATCAAAGTCCAGGTGTCTTTTTCCCTTAAGTTCAATTTCACAAGATTATCAATTTTGAAAGAAGATTTGACCACGGGGTCTTAGAAGTGTTTCTAGGTGTTCTTCAATGTCTTTTTGCTTTTCTTTTCCTTGGACAGTTGCTTGTTGCTGGTGGTGGCATGTATGTGGAGGTGTTCAACCGAGGGGTTATTCCCTTAGCCTACAGCATCAGGAGGAAAAACAAAGCTGGAGAGACCAATACTTACTTGGACGGGATCTACTTGCTATTTACTTACTTTACCAAACCCGAATCCATGACAGCTCTTGAGGCAACACTTAATACCGATGATGATGTTATCCGATCGTCCAGCTTCAAAATAAGGAAAAGAAAATACTAGGTAGATTAGTTAATTGATTTGTTTAGCGGTGAAAGGGGACGACCGGGAGGAGACAGGTATTGCTCATCTCACCTCACTCATGTTATCTTCAGAATTTTTTCAAATTGTATCAATGTCTAATGTTTGTAAAATTACTGAAAATTGCAAATACATTCTGCTTTTGTATACTCCAATTCGGCTTCATTGTCATAGGTTACAGTATTGAGCAGTTGATAGTCCTATCTGAGGCTTGAACACAGTGCATCCTTTTTCTTCTAGTTTCTTTGTGCCAATTTCATATGTTAAGGATTTTAAAAGTTGCTATTTAAAACATAAGAAGTTACATCATCTCCCTCTTCTCTCTCCTTCCCTCCCTCGAACAAGAAGTTAAATATTAATTATTTTGATCATTAGTTTTATAGTCCCCATTAGCTTTTCCGACTACCTGTATTGGCCGTATAGTAGCTCCATGTCAACTTCATTATAATTAACCAAAACTAAGTTATAGTTATATTTAATAGATCATTGACTCCTAGTTTGCTTGGACACGGATGTGGGTGTCCGACAAGGGTGCAGATCTGGAGGTCGGATCCTTCGAGATATAAATTCTAAGATTCGGGAATACGGATCCTTGTATGGATATAGTAGGTGCGGGCATCTGGCTAAAAATAATTCAAAAAATTAAAATATAAAAATATCTCTAAATTATGAGAAATTTTGTGGAATACTTATAGCTAATAAAGTGTGAATTTCTTTTTTATTCTCGAGTTGTAGATATTGTAGATATCTAAAGAGTTGATTTCCTAGATAAGGTATGTTATTTTCTTCAAATTTACCATCGTTTTGGTTCTTAGTTTGAGAATCAAATTATATCTAGTCTCGAATCTTTCCTCCGTCGAGGTCAAAGTGCCCAATACTATTTGACGAGATCCAGTATAGATCGTGGATGCGGCACCTAAACTACTGTGTCGGAGCAACTTAGATTGACTCTAATTCTTGTTAGTAAATGGTGAAAATACAATAAGTGCACGATTTAAATTTTTTTTTAAAAGGAGAAAATGTTTATGTTACTCTCAGTTCTTTCTTCAGTTATCTATTTGCCTCCACCTTGGTTACAAATTGTCTTTTATGCCTGTGTGGATTACTTATTGAAAGGAACAATTTGTCATTGCTTTATTCATATTGAGACATGAAAATTAGTTTATGGTAGGAACATACAACAACATCCATTTGCAAAGAAGATAAAGGAGTTCAAACCTCATTTAACATGGATAGTTGGTGCAGTTTCAGGTTACACACACATTACTATATCATATTGCATCTAGGACGTTACTGGATATCAAGGGGGGCAATTTCAGATATAAAATTCTAGAAAAGTTTCTACTTATCTATTACCATCTTAATATATTAACCAGAGGAGATACATAGCCTATAGAGGCATATTAGAAGGATACTCTTTTGGACGTCTCTTTACAGCATCTCTAATATACCTCTCTTGTTCTTGAAGATTTGATGGTATTTGGTCATAAACATCAGTAAACAGATCTACCAACGGAGGTTTCTCTTCTTTCTCAGCAGCTTCAAATGTTTGTAACACCTACATTAGTTAGATAAATAGTTAATCAAACAAAATACTGTAACAGGATAGAGCTAAATCAAATACACATATTAGGATTTTTGAATTCTTGAACCTGCTTTCTTATATTTCCCCGGAATTCGAATTCATCTTCATCACTCCACCAACCATTTTTCTGTATCCATTTTCTGAATCTGGTGACTGAGCTTCGTCTTCTCCAGTACTCGATTTCCTCCATGGATCGGTACTTGGTAGAATCATCAGACGATGCATGGTCGGCCACTCTATAAGCCATGGCCTAATAAGTGAAAGAATGTTTTTATCATGAAACCTTAAAGGAATAATATGTTTATAATACTGCTAAGATTTTATATATGAATCTTGAAGGAAAGCCTTGGAGCGACGGTAAAGTTGTCTCCGTATGACCTATACCTCATGGGTTCGAGCCGTGGAAGTAGCCACCAACACCGGAGAAGATAGAAAATTCAATAAGAGTGTTCAAAGTCTATTTTTAATCAATAACAAGTAGTAGTATTTTACCTTATACATAGTATAATTTTTCGGCGAATGGTGGTCAGATGGTCAACTGACCACCCTTGGGCTAACATAGCTTTGCCCTTGGCCGCTAATGCTTGCATTAGGGTAGGTTGTCTACATCACACATCTTGGGTTGCGGCCTTTCTTGGGGCCCGTGTGAATGCAGGTTCCTTGTGCATTTAGTTTATTTATAGATCCTTTAGATTCAATGTGATGCGTAACTTGAAGTTTATTTAGTTGGATCACAACATTTATATGAGAAGGTGAATTTCACACCTCTACTAATATTGGTCTTTGTTCTTTTATTGCCATGTTACGAGCAGCACGAATAGTACTATAAACTGCAAGAGCATCATTTCCATCTACTCGAATGCTTCGAACTCCATAAGCTTGCCCTTTAATGGCGATTCCATCACCTACATTAAAGAAATATATGAGAATATAGGTTAAGTATATTGGTATTACGATTATGTTTGGTATGACGAAAGTCATTCTCAGAAAATACTTCGAAATTGTTGTGCCACAGGGGTGCTAATTGCCCATCCATTATTGCGGCACAGAAATATAATAGGAACTTCCAGAACTGCCGCAATATTTAAAGCAGCATGGAAATCTCCCTGAAAAAAAATGCAAGCAAAATCTCATTAAAAACACCACTTTATCTTCAACTAAGAATTTGATAAATATATTGTACTTAATCAAAAATCACCTCACTAGTGGTACCATCTCCAAAATAAGTGACAACACAAGCCTCTTTTTTGTCCATTTTCAGAGAATAAGCCACGCCTGCTGCCTGTGGAAGCTGTGTGCTGGGGAAATGAACACTAATATACTTAAATTGCTTAATTAGAATATTTTTTTTGCTTAATGGGATATTTATAATTTTAAAATAGGGTTAAAGTTTATTTGAACAAACTTAGAGGTTAAAAAATATAAATTAGGGGTTAGGGAGGAAAAAATAGCCGGTTTTCGCCATTGCCAACAGCAATTTTTTAAAATATAACCGTTGGATAACGGTGCAAAATTTTAAAAAGAAAATAAGGGTACCAATCTGGTACCTTAAGGGTACTAACCGGACTGGTGGGCGGACCTACATGGAAGTTATAGGGGTCACCGGCACCCGCTAATCCTAGGAAAAAACCTGTATCTATATGTATATGTAGGTTGTATGCCTTTAAAAACGGTTATATATTTTATTAGGCACCCTCAGTCTCGAAAGCAGTATAGGGCGCCGGTCGCATCTGCAGCTCATTGTTGCTCTTATGCGTGGATGACTGGGGTTCGATTCCAGCTCCAACAGTTACTTCGATTTTATTTCTTGAAAGATCTATAATCCCAGATTTCTTTTCTTGGCTTTTTTCCTTTAGTTTCAGGTCCTTTTTTTTGTTTTTTCTTTAGTTTCCGCCCAAAACCCCCTTTCTTATGATTTAACCTCTCCCTCAAAAAATTTCAAACTTTCTCTATATTAAAAATTGAAGCTTCTAATTAACATAATCATCAAAGTCTTAAGAGAGTTGCACGTCAAATTTTGTAGCTAATAATTCGCATGAATCATGATTATGATAAAAATAATAGTGCCTCTGTCACTTCCAAATTCTAGGTCCGCCTCCGGTACTAAGGGTATTGTTTCGGGTACCCACACATTATCCTTACCATTTACTCAACCTCTCACCCTTACTCCCAATCCCGACCGGTTAGGGTATCGGTATAGGTACGGATAATACCTTCCCCTTAGACACTTCTAGACGAGATATATATGATCTGAATGTTTTGTCTGGAGAAAATGGGACAATTAAAAGAGATATATATTCTTACGCTATAGTTGAAGAAACGGTGAAGTAGTTGAGCTTGTTAGAACCATAATGTATAGGCATTTGCCTGCCTTTCCCATTGTCACCCTTGTTTCCAAGCAATTGATTGGCAAATTCTTGTACAGTGAAGCCACGCCATAAGAGAACCCCGGGCTCCCTGTACTACAAAACACAATAACTATGCCTCAATTTTAAACAAGTTTAGACGCTCTCTATGCAATCATAAATTCATAATAAAATATTTAAATTTGCATTTAGCGTATTAAAAGGCGAGTGCTGAGGTATAAACAATGGTCAAGACTATCAAATAGCCAAGTTTAGGGGCAATAATAATTCAAATATGTACTGGAGAATTAGTGTATTTTACTTCTATTACCGTCTAGCCAAGGGCGTAGACACCTTGTTCCAAGCGGTGTCATGTGACACCAATTCGTCGAAGTTTTTTTAATAATATGTATGCATAAATAATAAATAAAACTAGAAATTAGGTATAAACATAAAAACAATGACATTGTTTGTTTGATATTACAGTAATTATTTATTTGCTTATTTCTTTAAATATTGACACTATTTACTAAAATTCTTGCGTTCGCCACTCTATCTAGCTACTTAGTTGTGTGCATTTTATTGTGTTGTGATAGTAAAATGAACTGGAGACATAAGACAGCCTGTTGATGATTTGCTTCAGTTATTATTGCATTTTTTAGCATAATAAGTTAGCTTAATTTTAGGATAAATCTACTTTTTTGAAGTTAAATTTCAGTTAGATTTTTATGTTGAGATATTTTAGTTTTTTTTTTAATTCTTGTTATGCAGATTTTTCTGTAGATTATGTCCTTGATTGGCTATTTAAAGCCTTGTTATGCTTAGTAAAATCATTGAGAGACATTTTCAATCAATACTTTTAATATTTTTGCTGCCCCATCTTTTAAAAAACCAACAGTGGTATTAGAGCCTCATTGATCTTACGAGATCTGTAAGTTCTTCAAAAAAAAAAAAAAAAACCATTTTCAAATCATTTTTAATCAATATCAATTTTAAACGTATTTTCAAACATGACAAGCAACAATCTCTCTTTGAATGCCCCACATTTCACTAGTGATAACTATCAAATTTGGTCAGTAAAAATGAAATCGTATCTTGAAGCCTATGATTTATGGGAAGTTATAACGGAAGATAGACCATTACAATCACTCCCTGAAAATCCTACTCTTGCCCAAATTAAAAACCATTCAGAAGAGAAAACCAAAAAAATATAAACCCAAAACAGTGATTAAAAATTCAGTTGCAGATTCAATTTTTTCTAAAATCATTGAATGCGAGACAACAAAATAATCTTGAGAAAAGCTTAAAAAATAGTACCAAGAAAGTGACCGAGTTAGACAAATGAAGATTAATCTGAAAATGAATTTTGAATCTCTTAGGATGCAAGAAAATACGAGACTATCACTAGGTATTCTGATTGAATTTCTTCTATTGTTAATAGAATCAGGTTGCTTGGCGAGGATTTTAAAGATGACAGAATATTTCAAAAAAATTCTTGTGACGGTTCCAGAGAGATTTGAATGGAAAATTTCCTCTCTAGAAGAGTCTAAAAATCTTTCTACCATCTCTGTTGCAGAACTAATAAGTATTCTTCAAGCACAAGAACAAAGAAGACCATTTAGACAAGAAATGGTTACTGAAGGTGCTTTTTATGCACAAAACAAAAAAGAAAAGGTCAATTATCCTCTTTGCAAATATTGTAAAAAGAAAACACACCTAGAAATTTTTTGTTGGTGGATACATAATGCAATATGTGGTATTTGCACACAAACATGCCATGTTACAAAAGTGTGTAAGTTCAAAGACGCTCAACACAATCCTCAAGCACAAACAACAAAAGCAGTAATTGAGGAGGAACAATTATTTTTGAGCAACTGAAGCAAATGAGGAGTGTTGATGATTTGCTTAAGTTACTATTACATTTTTTAGCATAATAAGTTAACTTAATTTTACGATAAATCTACTTTTTTGAATTTAAATTTCAATTAAATTTTTCAGGTTTGTTGAGATATTTTAATTTTTTTGAATTCTTGTTATGAAGATTTTTCCGCAAATTATATTCCTGGTTGGTTATTTAAAATTTTATTATGCTTAATAAAATCATTGAAAGGCAATTTCAATCAATACTTTTAATATCTTTGTTGCCCTATCTTTTAAAAAACCTAACACAGCCAAATTACCTGAGGCAACACAATGTCATCTGGGGTGAGGGCAGCAGCAGAAGCTATGTTAATGACTTCTTCTCCAACAGTTGTTAGATAAAAGGATAACCTGCCTTGTTTTTTTGCTTCATCGAAAATGGAATCCATAATTTGAAGGGTAACCATTGTTCTATACATTTTCACTGCCAACTCTTTGCTCACCTACCAAACAGCAAATCACATTACATGAAAATTAATTTCTATGGTACTGAACTATTTACGTGCACCCACTATTTACACCCAAAAAAATAAAACAATTTAACCTTTAACAGTTAAAAATTCAAATGAGTATCATACATATTACTATTTAACTATGGTTAAGTGATAAACATTTATATGAAAGACAATAATGTTCTGCATTCTTTGATTTAGGGTGTGTTTGGTATGAAGGAAAATGTTTTCCATGAAAAATGTTTTCCTAGAAAATGTTTTCATGGAAAATGAGTGATTTTATCACTTATTTTCTCTTGTTTGGTTGGTAAGTGGAAAACATTTTCCGGAAAATATTTTCTATGTTTGGTTAGAGAGTAAAAAATAGTTTTTTTAGAATTTTTTTTTTTGCAACTCTCCTACCCCTCCCCCTCCCACCTCCCCCACCCCTCCCCTTCTCGAAGTCTCTAAAAATTGACACAATCTAAAGGAACTAATGTGATGCTTTACTTTTTAACGCAAAAATCGCGTATTTTCGAATCGGTAAATTTATAATTTCTAAACCCGTAAACTTCCGAACTCATAATTTTGGAACTTGTAAAATATTGAGTCTTTAAATGATAACTAATAAAATTAAAAACTGAAAAATATATTTTAATACTTTTTGGGGGGGGGGGGAAGGGGGCGGGGGAGGGGGTGGGGGGGGGGGGGGGGGGGGGGTGGCAGTAAATCGAAAAAAAATAAAAATTTAAATTACAAAAAAAATAAAGTAATTTTTTTTGTGCGGGGGAGGGGGGAGGGGGGAGGAGGTAGGGGTGGGGGTGGGTGGTGCAGAAAAATAAGAAAACAGAAATTTAAAATTATAGAAAAAAAAAATTAAGGTAAAAGAATTTTTTTTTTGCGGGGTGGGGTGGAGGGGTAGTAGGGTGGATGGTAACGGAAAAACTGAAATTTTTCTAAAAAAAAACTGTTTTTTGGAGAGGGGGTGGGGTGGGTTGGTGAGGGTGAGAATGGTTGAGAAGGAGCTTTGGAAAATATTTTCCCTTCTTTTGATAAGGAAAACATTTTCCTCCAATTGAAGGAAAATGAATTGATAAGGAAAATGTTTTCCAAAACATTTAAGCCAACCAAACATGGGAAAATTGGAAAACATTTTCCAGAAAATGTTTTCCTTCATACCAAACACACTCTTAGTGTAAATATAACGTGCATGTAATAATTTTACCGAATTGAAATTACCTGCTCGAATACACTGTCTGTTATTGGATAGCCATTATCGTCAAGAACTCGATAACAAGCTAACCTTGTTTCGGATGATTCAGGAAAGAATTTCATTTGAGAAGTAAATGGAATCTTTCCTCCTGGGAAATCCAAGGCCTGGTAATGGAGTACTAATTAGCAAGGAAGATAGGTTCATCTAAAATTTCACAAAATGGTGAAAATCAACATAATCTTCTTTCAAACATCAAATAAAACTATCCAATCTAGTGAATACAATTATGGCAATATTATCTTAATCAACTTCTTAGCATAAAAGGTAGAGAGAGAAAAACAAAGAGTAAATCTCTAGTCTGATTGATATTAACATGAATATAGTGTTTATAACTCAAACACAAAGAGAAAATAGGGAGGAAAAATACTCTCTACTTATTTCTTTCTGTTATGTTTGCGAATAAAGTTTTATATTATTAAATAAAAAATTTAAAAAGTAACATATTAGGTGTTGAGAAGTGTTAGTAATGTGTCAAGAGACTCCATTGTGGGTATCGGAGTACACCGGGTGGGAAACCAAAAAAAAAATGAAAAACTCTTTACACGTGGCATTATTTTAAAAAGTTTATTTGACAGATAGCATCAAATGGCATATATTTATTTTGGCATATCTTGCACGAAAGAAAATTGATAAGCAAGACACTAGCTTGTCATGAAACTAAACTTATTTTCATCCCATAAATAAGATGGTCATTTGCCATCACAACCATCATAAAACATTTTTTTTCTTCCTTTACTCCTTACACGTTTTGTGTAGTTATTTCTTACACAAAAATTATATATATCTTCTCCAGGTCTTTATCACTACCCAATGATTACTCATAATTATTGCGTATTTTCTTTATTAGCTTAATCATTATTCTCTGCTACTAAATCGATCCTTTTTTGTTTTATTTTCTAAACTTGCTTGTATTATTTAATTTTACTAATTGTTGTATCCTATAAATAAATAAATGTAGGCTTGTTTAATTCTAGAATTATATTTCATATTGCTGCAATAGTTTCTTAAGAGAGTGTTCAACACGACTCAAGTCAATTCTTGTATTTCTATTCACAAATAATATTATTGTTTTTCTCGTGTTATATCCCTACATTGGGTATTAGAATCTCTTAATGATGTAAGGTCTTTTAGGAAATATTGTACATGCTTTGGTTCAAAACCAAAAAATATTACATTCCTTAAGCCTTTCTTTGAGCTGGTTTGACCAACAATTTTATTTTATTCATCCTTTACGGGGCAAGAGTAGACAACTAGCCGGTCATCTGAC
Source organism: Nicotiana noctiflora (assembly GCA_032618575.1). NCBI lineage: Eukaryota > Viridiplantae > Streptophyta > Magnoliopsida > Solanales > Solanaceae > Nicotiana > Nicotiana noctiflora. The sequence goes on from JASVEL010012563.1 coordinate 177,343, forward strand.
ACTACTTGCATTTGCTAGCCGAAAAAAAAAATATATATATATATATATATATATATATATATTCTATTATTTTTTAGAGCGGCTAAAAATATACCTTGCTTTACTTTATAATATAAGCTGAAAATAATACGAGTAGTATTTAAGATGCATAGGAAAGATTTAGAATGATAATCTAATATAATCCTGCTAACAAACTTACTGATAGGGTATTTGTATAATTAAAAGTGGCTCATTTTATATACTTTTGACTAAATTACTTTTACACTTTATTTTAGAGAGAAAGACAATAAAATCATAATTTTTCTACCCAATTTAATTTGATGTCGAGTATGATCAGAAGACCGCCCTTTTACATATTTACTAGTCCCTTGTCACACTAGTCACTACCACTGAGAACCTTTGCAAAGAGGCTGGTCGAATAAAGAGAATTTAATCTGTTAACGCAGTCAGAGGTTCAAATATACTCCTATTCTATGAAAAAAGGGTTTAAATATATCTCTTGTTATATTTTGGGTCTAAATATATCTCTGCCGTAATAATATTAGTTTAAATATATCTTTTTTCAGTTAAATTTATCTAAGGTAAGCATTCAATCGTACATGACACTGACATTTGATGAGGTGAATGCCAGGTATACCACTTCAGCACCCCTAACCCATTTTACCTCTTTTTTTTGGTCAACTATTAAAATTTACTTTCCCTCCACCACCAATGCCATCATTACCGCCACCATGAACAATATTGTATTTAAGAGTTTAGTCTTTTATATATGTTTGTTTCTCCACCCTACGCTTGCATTCGATTCAGTATAATTTGAAGCTTCTCTGAATTTTAGGTGAAGTTCTCTTCTTCGAGAAACTAAATAATCTCTTTATGTATTACTAGTGTTCGTGATATTAGGAGTGACTAGTTAAAGGAATTTTTTTTTGCAGGCCAGGTGCTCAATGTTAGGACCCGGTGGCACTAAACACTTCTGCACAGCGGAAAAATAAATGATCAACGAAAAATAAATGACACAAAGAATTTAACGTGGTTCACCTAAAACGTTTAGGTTACGTCCACAAACCCGACACCAACTTCCACTAAAACTTTAGTAGGCTTACAAAGAGAGACTTCTCCAATAGTTTGGAGGTACAACAATTTTCCGAGCTCTACCCAAAATAGTGGCGCACACAAAAGTGTTTCCCGAAAATACCCGACTAGTATTTTACTCACTATTTTGTCACTCCCCCTTTTGAAAAACTTCCTAAAGAAAAAACAAACTCTCTCTTTCTATCTAACTCTTATACTTGAGTTATTGAATGTTTTTGGTGTGTTATACAATAAAATGGAAGGGGGTATTTATAGTTTTGAGATAGGGACCAAAAGTGCAAATCTCACCTACCAAGAAGGATCAATTTGCAATATTCACATCTCACCTACCTCACCTACCATCCATTGCATCATTGCTTACAACATGGGAAAAGTGGGAGGAAACTTCCTAACAATTCTCCCCCTTCCGACTACTTGGAGAATCCCCTATCCATGCAGCTTCTCTGCAGAACTCAAATTTACCCTTTGGTACAGTTTTGGTCAACATGTCCGATCCGTTTTCATCTGTATGGATCTTTTCAAGCCGCAACATCTTCTTCTCTAACACATCCCTGATCCAATTATATCTAACATCAATATGTTTGGATCCGGAATGGAACGAGGCATTCTTCGCAAGGTGGATAGCACTTTGACTATCACAAAATAGCTGATAACCGTCTTGCGAAAATCCAAGTTCGGTTAAGAACTTCTTCATCCACAGCATTTCTTTGCAAGCCTCCGTTGTTGCAATAAATTCAGCTTCAGTAGTTGATAATGCAACTCATTTTTGCAACTTTGATTGCCATGACACAACTCCCCCTGAAAAGTTAATCAAGTATCCTGAAGTTGATTTTCTAGAATCAACATCTCCGGCCATATCTGCATCAATATAGCCAACCAACACAGGGTTGTCTTCTCCAAAACACAAGCATAGTTTGGAGGTTCGTCGAAGATACCTGAGAATCCACTTAACAGCATCCCAATGTTCCTTTCCTGGATTAGAAAGAAATCTACTTACCACTCCTACAGCGTGAGCAATATCTGGCCGTGTACAAACCATGGCATACATCAAACTTCCTACTGCTGAAGCATATGGAATCCGCTCCATCTTTCTTCTCTCATCATCTGTTGACGGGCTTTGCTTGGTGCTTAATCTAAAGTGGTTAGCAAGAGGACAACTAACTGCTTTAGTTTTCTCCATGTTGAACCGTTGAAGTACCTTCTCGATGTACTTCTCCTGAGACAACCATAACTTCTTGGCTTCTCGGTCTCGCATAATCCTCATCCCAAGGATCTGTTTTGCTGGCCCCAAGTCTTTCATGGCGAAGAACTTGCTTAGCTGCTCTTTCAAGCTATTAATTCTGGAAACATTCCGGCCAACAATCAACATATCATCCACATAGAGCAATAGGATGATAAAATCATCGTCAGAAAACTTCTGAACGAACACACAATGGTCTGAAGTTGTCTTCTTGTAGCCGTGTTGCCCCATCACCGACTCAAACTTCTTGTACCACTGCCTTGGTGCCTGTTTTAAGCCATAGAGGCTTTTCCTCAATCTACAAACGCAGTCCTCTTTCCCCTTTTGCTGGAAACCGTCTGGTTGCTCCATGTATATCTCCTCTTCCAAATCACCGTGTAGGAAGGCGGTTTTTACATCCATCTGCTCAACCTCCATGTTGAGGCTTGCTGCTAATCCCAGCACCGTGCGTTTTGAGGTCATTTTCACAACTGCTGAGAATATTTCATCAAAGTCAATACCTTTCCTTTGATTGAAACCTTTGACGACCAATCTTGCTTTGAATCTCGGACAGGAGTTGTGTTCATCATGCTTGATCTTGAACACCCACTTATTCTTCAATGCTCTCTTGCCTTTCGGCAACTTTACAAGCTCAAACGTCTTGTTCTCATGCAAGGATTTCATCTCGTCTTGCATGGCTTCTATCCACTTCTCCTTATGTTCATCATCAACAACTTCTTCAAAACTGTCGGGTTCTCCCCCGTCAGTGAGTAACACATACTCATGTGGAGAATATCTGGTAGACTGTTGCACAACTCTTCCAGATCTTGTGTGATAAGGAGGGTTATTGAGGATTGGTGGTTGAGGTTGATCATCCTCGTCTGCATCATCATCACCATTATCCTCGTTACCTTCAGCATCTGCTGGTTCATCTTCATTTGGAAGATCAGGGGCTTCAGGTTGATTATCCCGAACATCGTCTCCAACTTGTCTCGGCACCATTGTTGGAGGCAACTCAAACTCAGCAGAATCATCAGTGGACTTCTCTACTTTGTCAATGTCTTCAATTGTTTGGTCCTCAACGAACACAACATCTCGACTCCTAACGAGCTTCTTCTGCACTGGATCATAGAACTTATAGCCAAGCATGTCTTGACCATAGCCGATGAATACACACTCCCTTGTCTTGACATCAAGTTTGCTCCTTTCATCCTTCGGAACATGGACATAGGCTTTGCAGCCAAATACCCGCAATTGATCATAAGAGATATCTCTTTCTGACCAAATCTTTTCTGGAGCCTCGTACTGAAGAGGGATACAGGGTGAATGGTTTAGCACATAGGCCGTTGTAACTAGTGCTTCACCCCAAAAAGCCTTTGGTAACTTTGAATGAGAGAGTAAACATCTGGTTCTCTCGATCAAAGTTCTGTTCATCCTCTCAGCCAAACCATTCAACTGTGGAGTTTTAGGAGGTGTGAACTGATGTCGAATACCATGCTCTTTACAGTAAGCATCAAATTGACCCTGGTATTCACCGCCATTGTCTGTCCGGATGCACTTCAACTTCTTACCGGTCTCTCTTTCCACCAAGGTCAGAAATTGTTTGAAAACTTGAAACACTTGATCCTTGGTCTTCAGCGTGTATACCCATGTCTTTCGTGAATGATCATCAATAAAGATCACGAAATATCGGGCACCACCGAGGGACTTCTTGAAAGGCCCGCATACATCTGAGTGTACCAGATCCAACACGTCTTGCTTTCTGGAAGGAGGGAATCTTTTGAATGAAACTCTGTTTTGTTTCCCAGCTAAACAGTCAGCATACTTCTTCAACTGGATCTGGTTTAGACCTGGTAAGGCATTTTTCTTCACCAAACGCGCCATTGACTTTTCACTCATGTGGCCAAGACGTCTATGCCACAACTTGATATTGCTATCATTCTCCGCAACATTTATAACTTGTTGGGAGATGCTTGCCTGGGTCACGTACAACTTTGACTGTTTCGTGCCCCGTGCCACCACCAATGAGCCTTTCGTGAGCTTCCATTGGCCATTATGAAAGGTATTGCAGTAACCTTCCTCATCAAGCTTATCTACGGAGATCAGATTCAGGCGCATATCTGGAACATACCTGACATCTCTTAAAAGTAGCTTCATCCCATTCATGGTCTCTAGGCAAACATCTCCTTTGCCTACAATTGTTGAGAAATTGGCATTTCCCATCTTTACACGACCGAAGTCTCCAGGTGTGTAAGATGAGAAGAGTTCTCTCCGTGGCGTTGCATGAACGGTAGCTCCACTATCAATCACCCATGTCGTCTCTTGGGTTGTCAGATTGATAATGTCGTCATCGTAGACAATGTTAAACTCACCAAAGGAGTTTGCTTCATCATCACTGCTTTCTTCGAATTTCTCCTTTTTGCCTTTGTTCTTCTTCTGGTCATTCTGGAACTGTCGGCAAAATCTTTTGATATGGCCCTTCTTTTTGCAGTAATGGCACTCAACATGTGCAAATTTGTTGGATTTACCTCTGCTCTTATCTTTGTTACTCTGGCCCTTGTTTTGACTTCTCCCCCTGGTCGTAATAGCCAACACCTCTAATGAAGAAGATGATCCTTGTGATCGGCGTCTCATTTCTTCATTTAGAATGCCACTCTTGATTGTCTCCATGTTTACCACACCGTTGGGTGCAGAATTGGTGATTGAAACCTTCAAGGTTTCCCATGACTCTGGGAGTGTTGCCGGCACCATAAGAGCAAGTACCTCGTCATCGAACTTTATGCCCATTCCCGACAACTGGTCGACAATCCCTTGTATTTCATTAAGGTGATCCGCCACAGTTGTCCCTTCTACATATTTTACTTGCATTAATTTTGTCAAGTAAAATAATTTGTTGTTACCCGTTTTAGAGGCATACAACTCCTCGAGCTTGTTCCATAACGACCTTGCATGTGTCACACCAGAAATGTGATTGTACACATTATCTTCAACAAATTGTCGTATGTAGCCGCACACTTGGTTGTGCTCAAATTCCCGGTCCTCGTCTGACTTGTCTTCAGGTTTCTGAGCACTGAACACCGGCAGGTGCATCTTCGTCACGAACAGGAGATCCTTCATCTTGTTTCTCCATAAGTGGTAATTTGTGCCATTCGGGTTGACCATCTTGCTTGTCCTTGCCTCCATATTCCCGACGGTGAATAGTAACCGTAGGTTTGAATAATGCCCGTATGGATGAATAGTACCCGTACGTATGAATAGTATTCTAACCAAAGCTCTGATACCACTTGTTAGGGCCCGGTGGCACTAAACACTTCTTCACAGCGGAAAAATAAATGATCAACGAAAAATAAATGACACAAAGAATTTAACGTGGTTCACCTAAAACGTTTAGGCTACGTCCACAAACCCGGCACCAACTTCCACTAAAACTTTAGTAGGCTTACAAAGAGAGACTTCTCCAATAGTTTGGAGGTACAACAATTTCCCGAGCTCTACCCAAAATAGTGGCGCACACAAAAGTGTTTCCCGAAAATACCCGACTAGTATTTTACTCACTATTTTGTCACTCCCCCTTTAGAAAAACTTCCTAAAGAAAAAACAAACTCTCTCTTTCTCTCTAACTCTTATACTTGAGTTATTGAATATTTTTGGTGTGTTATACAATGAAATGGAAGGGGGTATTTATAGTTTTGAGATAGGGACCAAAAGTGCAAATCTCACCTACCAAGAAGGATCAATTTGCAATATTCTCATCTCACCTACCTCACCTACCATCCATTGCATCATTGCTTACAACAGGGGAAAAGTGGGAGGAAACTTCCTAACACTCAAAGCATTTACAGAGGAGCAACATTCAATCTCACATTGTTCAAATATTCCGATTTGGTCTGAGTTGACTTCAATACTGTTGATGGTGGCAATGGTGGTGGCGCAGAAAAAAAAAATTTAGTGATAGAAAAATAAATAAAGGGGAGGGATAAAGTGGGTTAGGGGTTTGAGGTAGCGTGCCACGTGACATCCACCTCTTCAAATGTTAGTGTCACATAAAATTGAATGACTATCTTGGACAAACTTAACAGAAGAGGGATATGTTTAAACCAATAGTATTATGGCAGAGATATATTTAAATCCAAAATATAATACGGACATATTACATCTTTTCTCATAGTATATGAACATATATGACCTTTTCCATTTATTTTTTACGGCTGATTTATTATTAGAAAATGATTAATGAGTGCATTATGAATGGATTATAATGAATGGTGTACAATGCAATAGTATTTATTAGAAGTTAATACCCTAAATCTCACTTAAATTATTATACTTTTGTCAATTTCTTACTTAAACTATTCGGTGTTCCCAAAATTCTCCTGAACTATATTGCTCTTCGTATTAAAATCTCATCATCGTTGACATGGCATAATGTGTGTACATAATCGCTTGGGAGCACGTGGTAACTGAAAAAAATCCATCAAAGTAGTCCACCTAATAGAAAATAGTGGCTAATTAGCCTAACCCTCTTCCAATTTTAATGTTTTAATAAATTTTTTCCTTATTTTAGTCATATCCATCCTTTTTCCTCATTTTCACCATTCTTTCTTATTTTTTCACCATTCTTCCTTATTTTCCACCTTTCTTCCTTGTTTCTTAACTCTTTTTCTTTGGTTCTCCATATGAGTTTCCTCTGAAAAAATTACTTCCTCTCTTATTTTTTCTGAAATTATTTCTCTTTCTTGTTTTAATCGTCTTTCACGTCTTACACATATTGTTGAATGAATATCAATTCAAATCTTCTTATTAAACTCAATATCACGTAAAGAATAAAGTTGAATCTCTTTACCTTCTTTACGTAATATGAATTAGAGAATTTAAGTGTTGGGCAATTAATTTTTTATTTGCGAATTTTATTTTGTGTAGTCTTTTTTATGTAATATAAACTTTCAAGAAATGCAACACGATATGCCTTTATTTATATTTTAACTGTGCTACAAAGTGAATATATAAATAAGGACTAATCAATTAGAATCTAACATAAAGCATAATCATAAATAAATCTAAAACTAATACAGTACATTAAATATTATTTTGGACAAAACTTCTAGAATTAATCATATTCGAGAGTAATACATGATGAGTACACTATATAAAAAAAACATTTTCCAAAACATAAGTTGATATAGTTAGAAAGAAGTACCTTTGAAAGTCCAACGTGGGGTTTTAAAATATAGAAATATTATAGTTCGGGGGGATTTTGGAGACACTAGATAGTGTAAGTAGGTAACTGACAAAAAAAATAATAGTTTACGCGAGTTTTAGGCTCAATTAAATAGCCACGTACAGTACTACATGGCACATTTTTTAGATAATTAGGAGCGTGTACTAGACGCACCTCTAAGATTGCAATGATGGAGTTTTAATATAAAGGAAAATGTAGTTCAAGTGAGTTTTGGGGACACCGAATAGTTTAAGCCGGAAACTTACAAAAACTTGATAGATTAGAGGGGTTTTAAGGTATTAATTCCTAAACCAATATTTTTTCATTGTTTAAATTAAGATCATTATTAAAATTCAAATTTTCTGAAGCAAATTTTCATAAAGAACTAAAAATATTTTAAACCTAGGTGTAATAATACAACTCAAAGTGAATAATATTACCACCTAAAGGATAAGTGTACATTAAATAATTAAATAAAAAGGTGGAGGCTCAGTGTGAAGGGTGTGAGTTTTCTGGAAATGGTGAGATAATGGAAAAGTAGCTAGTAACCCCTTTGGTTTCAAATAGTATACCTTTTTTTTTTTTTTTGAGTTTAATTTTATATGCAAATAGTTTAAAAGAATTTTTACACAATCAAATTAATTATTTAAAAGACAAACATCTTATTAAACTATTCATAATAAGTAGAACTAGTTACATGAAAAATAAAGCAAAACCTGTTATAATCTGTTACTCATAAATTACACTGCTATTATAAAATTTTGTCGGAATCTCTTATATTCGTTAGTCTCATTGTTTTCGTTGGTTCATGCTCAACTTTTCTTACCAAAAAAGTGTAAAAAAAAATAAATAAAAAAAAATAAATCATACTGTCAGTATATCACCGTGGGAGTAAAATAGTAAATTGATAAAGCAAGATTATACGTTGATGAGCATGGAATAAAAAGTATAAAGAAGAAGAAAGTTGATCAAACATTACTTGGTTCTCATCAAGATGATAATTATCATTTTCATAGTTGTGTTGGCAATCTAGTTGGTGTCTTCCTTTAGTGGACTCGAAATAGGAAAATGGCCTTGAACCTCTCATGTGGTGGAGAATAGACAAGGAACCAGCCCTTTGAAAAAAATGGGAAAAGCTTCTTGTTGATCTTGAAATCAAAATGGCCATTGATGTTTCTTGTGGCTGTGGGAGAGATGAAAAGAAAAGAGCTAGAAAATGGTGTTATATATAGAAGAATACTACATATGCACTTACTCTAGTACTGTTAAAGGACGAACGAGTTTCCTTCTTGGGAAGTTATAATAACTAAGAGGTGAGGAGTTTGGAATTTTGGGCTCAATACAAAAGAGTTTTTACTTCTTCACTTCTTTCTCTTATAAATTAGTTAATTTATTTAGACTTTATACATCAATACCCCTGATACAAGGTTAAAGAATTCTGTGACATTCAAAGAGCAAAGGGTAGCCTGCACCTCAAGGGGTCGATATTATGCATACGGCTTACCCTAATTTAAATATTAGTAGTTGCTTTCACGGTTCAAACTCGTAATCTATATAGATCACACGGAGACAACTTTACAAATGCTCCAAGACTCCCTTCAAATAGATATAGAGAGAAAATTCGAGATCCAATTCTTGTATCAGACACCAGTGGGAAACAAAAAAACTAGAGGGTGAATTTGGTTTTAAAATACTTATGCGCACTAAAATAGAGTCAAATATAAAAAATGTACATTTTAAATATGTATTTTGCTACATAAAAATGGGGAAGGAACAGGAAAAAGGATACGTGATTATGAAGGGATACAACATCATATAACAGATAGAGAAATTACACATTAAGAATGTGTAATTAACTAATTATCTGTACTAAGAAGAAGAAAATTATCAACATGGGTAGCTGATGATGGGCTATAATTGCGTATTACACACTAATTTATTGCACTTTAATTGAGTTTGAGCTTAAATCGCTAGTGTCTTGCGCTAACTGTGTATTTTATGTCTTGTAGGAGTGATTACGAGCTATATATGTAGATGTTATGGAATGAATTCAAGTGATTTGGAGCTTTGAAGTTTGAGTAACAACTTAAGGAATTAAGCCGGGATCACATTTGGGGGTCAACGGATGATAGTTAGAGTGAACGAAGAATCGAGTAGGTATATTGCGCACTGTCTAGTAAAATGTATATAACTTTTTTCTCAGAAATCCAATAGGGCTTCACAATATATGGATGGAAAACTAACAAAAAGGTTACAACTTTCATGTTTTACGTTTTTCCAAATTCAAAACGAAACATGATGAAAAGTGCGCGTCAATAGCGCGGCCACGCTCAGGCCGCGCTCGTCAGGCAGAATACTGGACCACTAGTGCGGTCACGAGCGCGGCCGCGCTAGTCAAACCCGGGAAAAATATTATTTTTCACATTGGAGAAGGTATAATTGTTTGGGCCAACCCTACTTGGTCTATATATACATGGAGAATGATATTTTGAGGGAGTTGGACATTTTTTTAATATAGATTCGACCTAAGGAGCTAGAGACACAATAGGAGTAAGGAGGAAAATTCTTCAACGAGTTTTCCTTCCTCTTCCTATTTTTCATTATTGGTTATGATTTTTAGTATTGTAGTTTTACATACTAATATGAATAGCTAATTTGTTATCTAGGGTTTTGATAGAACCTTTTGTAGGATAAATTCTTGTTATGTTTTTGTATAATTGAGCAATTGGATTTCTCTACTTGTTCAACTACGTATTTATTGTTGTTGATTGAATGGCCATCGATTGACTGTGCCTATTTATTATGTGTTGCTTGAGAAAGGATACATATTTTGGTGGTTGTTGAACAACGTCACTCCTAACGTATGTGAGAAATCATTACAGCGGGTTTAAAGGCAGATTTAGAAATAACAAAGCCTTGATGTGGTCATAATGAGCGGTTAGATAAAGCCAACTAGCGTAGTTCGAGAGAATATTTCTATTAAATTATTGTAGTTGCTCGAGAGAGAATTATAGCACCTAAAATGCTCACGATCAGTAGAAAATACATTGGCAAGATTGTAGGGAACATAGATAGAAAGATTCTGACAAGTGGGGAAATCATAACTCTAGACCTCCTTAATTTAGTCTCCAACCGTTTGTTTCGTTAGTTGATAATTTTACTGCTTTGTAGTATTTGCTAGTTAATTAGTTAGAAATATAAATCTCAATCTTTATAATTTAGAAAATTGTTCAATCTAGTCTTCTTAGTGATATTAAATAGATACAGCTAAGCCTTAGTTCTCTGTGAGATTCGACTCTGGACTTTTAGACTGGATTATATTTGCAGCGACCGCTTATCCTTTTTAGTACTAGAGTTGGGCGCGGTCAAATTTTGGCATTGTTGCCGGGGAACTAACGATGTAGTTGTAGCTGTATATATTGCTAGGGTTCAAGTTTGAACTTTTATTTTATTTTGTTTTGTGTTTTTATAACTGTTGATTTGAGAAACATGACACCTTGGATTTATGAGAATTTAGATGTAGATAATTCTACTATTGATCTCTATACATATTGTGAAGGAAATCACCCGCGGCAAAATTATCAAAATATTTCCGAGAGCGAGTTATTGCACCAACTCAATCTTATTTGTGGAATGTGTGTCATACGTGTGGTGGTAAAAATGGTCACTTTAATGGTTGTGCTTATATTTCTTATCTTCCCCCAGCCTCTTACTATGATGGTTCTACCTTTTCTTGTGAAGTTAATATGAACAACAAACCTGGGAATGAGGACCTGAAGGAGATCAATGATATGTTAAAGTACCTTCTGGTACAAAATAATGAGAAACAATTGCACATAGAAAGGCAAGAGACAACTATTCGCAAGTTGGAGGCTCAATTGAGTCAAGTGGTTGGAGCTTTTAATACTCAACAAGCCAATATTGATGATAGTAGCCAAAAAGAGCATGAATTTGAGGTGTTAGTCGGGGAGGTCATAGTAGAATATCAACAACCTAGCCAATTACAATTTGAGGATGTTAATGTTGAATAAGTGAGACTAGATTCAACCAAGCACTTTGAGGATATAAATTATGTTGACTCTAGTATCATTGATGTTGAGGATGTTGAAAATCCTGAAGTTCATGTGTTTGAGCGCATTGGCCCACACTCCAAGCATTTTTCCACATTATGTTTAGATGATGATATGGAAATAAATTCATCTAAACCAATCGAAGAGTCAAAGAATGAGGAACAAGGTGCATATATTCAAGAATTCTTCTAGCCAGAAAGTCAGGATTACATACTTCATACAAAGGCCAAGGAGTGGAGAATACTACATTATGTCCTTGGGCCAGTTAGATTCGTTCCACCGCCCCATGATTATAATCATAAGCTTGAATCAAAACTTATGGTTCAATTCATAAGCTCGAGGTGGAGGCAAAAAGTGATTCGCATCGTGCCGCGACATTAAATCAAGCGCTTGTTGGGAGGCAGCCCAACTTTTTGCTTTCTTTTATTTATTTTTAATTGTACTATTTTTGTAGTGTTAATTTTTTTTATTTTTCTACGAGCATAGAAAGCAAAGGTATTGGAAGGATGCAACAACAAACCAAATGGTTGGAACTAAGTGTTAGGTACTCGCATGAAGGACCAAGCTTGGGAGAAGTCTGAGTACCCCATGAACTGCTTGTGCTTCGGGCTTTGGCCTACCAGGGAGTTTCTTTTATCCTCTTATATGTATGGGTGTGCATTGGGGACGATGCACAATTTTAAGTGTGGGGTGAGGAGATTGTCTGGGTAACTTTTCATGCTACTTTAGCTGTGTTTGTTTAATTAAATATTTTTTTTAAAGATTGGACTTTTCCCGATGATGGATCTTCTAGACAGTTTTCTTGAGGAAAGTAAGTATAAATAAAATACCAAAAAAGATTTTTTTTGTTTTGTTTTAGGTAGTGTAGTAACTTCCCCTTGGTTTTTCTTTGGGCCACGATTCTTTTCCAAGGGTTTTATTTAAACAGGGTGTAGTTAATTTTTTTTGGGAGTAGGAGCCATTGTGTTGTGCTTTGAATTGAAGCAATATATCTTGACTTGGTTATGCCTTGAGAAATAGTGAGTACTTTGGTTGTGACACTTAGGCTTAGGTTTTGACTCTTGTAGAAGTACCTTAAATTGTATTATCTTAACTTTGCTTAACTACTTTAACTAGAGTGTCTATGAATCCAATCCCGAGTGAGCTATGTGTCATGTGTGTGTAAGATTTTTGCGTTATTTAGTGCATTGTATTTGATGTCTAGAGCTTGACCTGTGTGTTTGCAAAGCGAAATATTAGTTTTGTTCAGTCTTGAAAGTGATATATGCATTTCTTTGTTGAGCCAAATATGTATATTTTACACGCCTAATTATTATGTATCGTAGTTAACCCCTTTGAGCTCGTAATCCTGTTTCTTTGACCACCACATTAAAATCCTTACCTATTTATTTGAATTAACCATCTTTTTGAACCTTTTCACCTCTCATGAGCACTTGAATTGTTATAAACTTTATAAAAGTTAAAGTGTGAGGTGGTTGGTTTGGCTTCTGAATGGAACTAATGAAATAAGGAGAAAGGTGCATTGATTGGAAATAGCAATAGTCACTTGAATTGAAAAAAAATAGTTGTATTGTGTTCAAATATTCCTTGATAAGTGGTGACTCTTGATGTAATTGTGCTTAAAGAAGTTTGGGGTAAAATACATTAATGTGAAGGCGGAGTTTGGTTTAACATAAGTATGAGATTTGAATGTTAAAGTATATGTATTAAAGTGATTAGGAATGTGTAATCACTCTTATATCTAAATGTATCTTGTCCGTCCTGCAGCCTAAATTACAACCAAACAAAGTCGTACTTGATCCTAGACTAGATGAGCTCCATTAGTAGAGTAGTACATTACGAGCAAGCCTATGGTGCATCTGTTGTGGCATATGAATGTTATTTTTGAGAGTGAGTGAATTCTTTATATCTTGAGTTCCTAAGTGTTCTTAAATTTTATTTTGTGGAACTACTCTCTTTTATTATGTGAGAGCACTTGATTCATGAAGGAAAGATAATGTTAGTGACCTCTATGTTAGAGCAAGTGAGTGAGTTGTGAATAATGCGTGGTACTTATGAGTCAAATCTTGAGGTAAAGATGTTATGCATTTGTGCTTAGTCTATTTTAAATATTCTTGGTGTGTTGAGTTAGGAGAATTATTTAAAAAGATCGTGTCTATAAAAAGTGTGGTTTGATTACTTGAGGACGACTAATGATTCAAGTGTGAGGTGTTTATGATGTGCTATAATTACGTATTTTAGTCACTTATTACACTCTAATTTACTACACTTTAATTGAGTTTGAGCTTTATTCGCTGGTGTCTTGCGCTAACTATGTGTTTTATGCCTTGTAGGAGTGATTCCGAGCTATATAGATTTTATGGAATGTATTTGAATGATTTGGAGATTTTAAGTCTGTAAAAGCTCAAGGAATTAAGTCGGGATCGTGTTTGGGGGTCAATAGATGATTGTTAGAGTGAACGAAGAATCGAATAGGCATATTGCGCACATTCTAGTAAAATAGATATAACTTTTTTCTCAGAATTCCATTTGGACTTCATAATATATGGTTGGGAAGCTAACTCAAAGTTATACAACTTTAATGTTTTACGTTTTTTCAAATTTCAAATGGAACAGGGTGAAAAGTGCCGTCAATAGCGCGGCCGTGCTCAGGCCGTGCTCGTCAAGCATAATACTGGGCCACTAGCGCGGTCACGAGCGCGGCCGCGCTAGTCAAACCCAGGAAAATGTCCTTTTTCACATTGGAGAAGGTATAATTGTTTGGGCCCAACCCTACTTAGTATATATACATGAAAAACGATATTTTGAGGGAGTTGGATATTTTTTTAACACGGATTCGACCTAAGGAGGCAGAGACACAATAGGAGCAAGGAGGGGAATTCTTCAACGAGTTTTTTCTTCCTCTTCCTATTTTTTATTGTTGGTTATGATTTTTAGTATTGTAGTTTTACTTACTATTATGGATAACTAATTTATTATTTAGGGTTTTGATAGAACCTTTTGTAGGATAAATTCTTGTTATGTTTTTATATAATTGAGCCATTGGATTTCTACTTGTTCAACTTCGTGTTTATTGTTGTCGATTTAATGACCATTGATTGAATGTGCCAATTTATTATGTGTTTCTTGTGAAATGACATATATTTAGGTGGTTGTTGAACAACGTCACTCCTAACGTATGTGAGAAATTATTACAGCGGGTTTAAAGGCAGGTTTATAAATAACAAAGCCTTGATGTGGTCATAATGAGCGGTTAGATAAAGCCAACTAGCGTAGTTCGAGAGAATATGTCTAGTAAATTATTGTAGTTGCTCGAGTGAGAATGACGACACATAAAGTGCTCACAATCAGTAGAGAATACATTGGCAAAATTGTAAGGAATATAGATAGAAGGATTCAGACAAGTAGGGAAATCATAACTCTAGACTTTCTTAATTTAGTCTTCAACCATTTGTTTTGTTAGTTGATAATTTTACTGCTTTGTAGTATTTGCTAGTTAATTTGTTAGAAATATAAATCTCAATCTTTATAATTTAGAAAATTGTTCAATCTTGTCTTCTAACTGATATTAAACAAATACAGTTAAGTCTTAGTTCTCTGTAGGATTCGACTCTGAACTTTTAGATCGAATTATATTTGCAGTGATCACTTATCCTTTCAGGACTAAAATTGGATGTGATTAGTAGCAGAGAAAGGAAAAAAGAAATAATGAAAATTTATGTTCATGTTAGTGGTTATGGAAAGATTTAGGGCCATATGATAGGTTTTATTTCATCCAAAATGATTAAATGATTTATATGATAATAAATTTTAAGCCGAGTAGAAAAAGCAGTAAATGAGTGTAAGGCAATGGTTTTTCCTTCTTCTTTTTTTTGGGTATGTGTGTGTTAAAAATTAACGATGTTAAATATGAGGTTCCATTTAAGATCAACCAAAGAGAGTGCTAGCTCTATCAAGGAATTACAATTTACAAGATTGTGAAGATTGTGGTTTACCTCTCAGGTTGGGAATAATTTTTAAGAATTTAATAGGGTAAGAATAAATTTGACTGAATAATATAACGATGATTAAAATGTAAACAATATTCGAAAATAATCAAACCTTTTTCCCTTTATAAATTTAGGATGGTTCGGCCGAAGAAATAATAATAATAACTTCGAGATAAACGATGACATTATTTTATCTTATGTTTGGTTGAAATTTTTATTCTCATATAAGTAATTCGGGGTTATTTGTACTATAATTATGATATAATTTTTATATTACATTTAATAGAGCAATCTTGAGCACATCCCAGGATAACAAAATGACATGACAAAATTTTGCGACTCGAAAGTTGTTCTTCCTAAGTCCTTTAAAAATGTAACATTAAAAACAAAAATTAACACAAGTAATGAAAATCAAGCACATATTTTATTTTAAATCATGTATATCTCATTTTCAATCCAATACACCAAATATCTACAGAAAAAAATGTATTTTCCAAATAGTCTCATTATTATTTAATTTTTATATCATAATCTTAGTATAACTTGTTCGCGGACCAAACGACTCGTTTACTAAATTATGCGTACATTAAAAGAATTGGACAAAAAAACATACGGACCTTATAGATTAGGTACCAAGATGCTCATATAAAACTTATATAGGGATGAAAAAAATAAAGTAGTATATTTATTCAATTAGTTCGTCAGATTGTACATTTCTAACTGGTACATATAATTATATACTTCATAATACATAGATTATGTATATATTATATATTCATTAATTATTTTTAATTTAAGTGCTTGTTGATTGCTATTTAGATTAATTATTGCACGCATCTATAACATATTGCTACCAAAATTTGTCTTAAAATTTAATGAGTCGATGTTCAGAGGCGGAGTCCGGATTTGAAGTTTATGAGTTCACGGTTCTAATCATTTTAAGTTACTGGGTTCTAGATTAGTAATTTGTGTTATTAATAGTATTTTATTTATGGTGAATGTATATATTTTAGAGAGATTTTAGGGTTTGTTACTTGGTGGCTAATCATTTTTTCTTTATAAATAGAAGGGTTCTATTCTACTGTACTTGACTCAAAATCAATAAGAATTTTCTCTCCCTACTTTTCTCTGCAATAGTCTTCTTCTTCTTTTATTATTAATTTGTACATATTCAATAAAGTTTTAAGACAAATACATGGAATTACCAAAGCGACATGGGTTTGGCCGAACCCATACTCGATGGGCTAGTTCCGTCCCTATCAAGGTCAGAGGTGGATTGGTCCACTCAAAATTTAAAATTGTTTGACTTTAACTGTGCGTTATAAATGAGACGGAGAATGAGAACTGATGACCATCTTATTATTATTGATGTGCGGTGTATATTTTGATTAACACTATAACGCACAAAGATGAGTTTTCAAAGTTGAGGAAACAAGTTAGTTTTTCTAACATGGGGGGAGGGGGGAAGATACGATAAACAGTTCAGAAAAAGTTATGTGGAATAAATTATCATGTGTACATCTAGATTCTCGCATATGAACTTGAAATTCATAAAAGAGAATTTATTTTAAATATACTACAAAGCACGCCAGACGCATTTGCTGACCCAAAGAAAGTAACTATATTCTCAGTGCAAATGCTCATATTAATTAAGCCCTAAAAGGATAAAGTTTATGGTACGTTTAAAGCGTATAGACAAATCGATTTCAAATAAAATTCTTGATAAAGAAGATAAATGATTAAAATGGTCATAACAAGAAGGCAAATGATCTAGAAGATCACATGACATAACACTTCATAAAATCTCAAGAAAGGTTCAGGTACCTGAAAATATTAATGAAGAGATCTCTATGTTATGTCTTTATGAAAAAATAAAATGAGGTTGGAGCCGATATAAATGTTTCTCGATTGCATCTACTATATATATATATATATATATATATATATATATATATATATATATATGGATCTTAAGTATGGAGAAACAATTCAAGTAGAATTGATTCCATATCAAAGACAAGTAGTTTTTGACCAGCAGTTCAAACACTTAAAAGTATAAAGTCAATGATGTGTGCAGTCACCTTTATCTATTTATATGTCTAACATGACATAAAAACTTGATATGCGTCTAAAGTCCATTCATATAGCTTACATTATTTAACTTATATGACAATCCATGAAGAATTTAAATTGCCTAAAGCATATAAAATTCTTGGTCTTGAAGTACTACATCCTAAGTACAATTTGTGTACATATGTATCTTGCTATAACTATAAGTATGATAATTGTCACAATCCAAGTTCTCCCTTCGTGAATCATCGTGACGACACCTAATCTTTACTACTAGGTAAGCCTAATATTTGCAGAAAAATAAAATAAAATCATGAAAGCTAACAATCAATAGGTAAATTTTAAATAGGAACTAAGATGTCGCTTGGCGTATACAATAATCACTCTCGAATTTTACATAAACTCTCCTAAATTTTGGAATACCATAAGTCACAAGCTACAAAAAGAAACAATGTTTCTATGCTCCAGAGTCTAACAAAAGAAGAAAAATACAAGAAGTGTTTGACATGGGGAGAATAGATAGAGACTCTGAGGTCTGTGGACGCAACATATATATCTTGAAGTCTCTACAGCTGCCTCGCCTCACTGATAATGTGGCTGATAAGTGGTACCTGGATCTGCACATGAAAAATATGTTCAGGGAAGGGCATGAGTACACCATAATGGTACCCAGTAAGTGCCAAACCTAACATTGATCGAGTAGTGATGAGATCAGGTTAGGGCCCTACTGGTATAAACACATTGAAATAAGACATAATGATATATCGTAGTAAAAATAAACACGAAAATGTAACAAGAATGGAATCATAGAAAGACAACAGTTCAAAACACAGAGATAACAACAAGGAATCTCTCGAGATGCCGTCTCGTAGTCCCAAACATAAATGTGCAAGGGGATCTTGCCGAATAAAATGAGGTCTCCCGAAATACGTTTCCGTAGTCCCAAAGTAAATATCATTACAAAGGGATCTCCCAGAATATCGTTCCTTAGTCCCAAAGTAAATATGTAGCTCAACCAACAAAAATAACTATTACAATAAGAAAACCTATAGTTTAGACTAAGTTCAAGTCAAAGAAAGTAGGAAATTTCACTAAACAAGCTGCATAGAGTTCAAATAGGCAGTTAAAACACGTAGGCATGCTATTCTAAACTAAACATGATAGTTACATATGCTAGTGTACTTCAAATAAGGTGAAACAGGTTATGACTTAGTGAAAAGACAAAGTTTTACAACAAATAGCTCGTGTACGTACTCATCACCTTACGTACACGACGTTCACATATCAAAATAGTACCAATTACTAGAGGAGTTCTCCCAAACAAGGTTAGGCAAGTCACTTACCTCGATTCAAGCTCAAATCAATCTGTCACAATGCTCTTTCACGAGTATCCGACTCTGAATGGCCTAAATCTAACCAAAACCAATTACATAACATAAATATAGCTACAAGAAACTAATCTAACTAATAAAATCAAAGCGAAGACAAGAAATTAGAAAATCACCCAAAAAGCCTCCTTGGTCCCACGTCTCGGAATCCGGTAAAAGTCACAAATTATGAATACTCATTCACTCACGAGATCACTCGTACTAAAATTACTCAAATCCGATACCAAGGTCCTTATCGCGAACGCGTAGCCTTAGTGTTCTATACCTTCTCGAATACGGGAACGACGTCGCGAACACGAAGAAAAAACCCACCTGGACTCTCCTATGACCTATGTGAACGCGAGACCTCTCGCAAACGCGATGAAGGAATTATCTGCTACAAAACACTAAAAAATCTGCCAACTCCCAAAGTCCAAAAAATGATCCGTTAAGCACCTGAAACTCTCCCGAGGCCCCCGGGACCTCAACCAAACATATCAAACGATTCTAAAAGATCATACAAACTTAGTCTAGCCCTCAAATCACATTAAACAACACTAAAATCACAAATCACCCTCCAATTCAAACTTAAAGAACTTGAAACCTCAAAATATTACAACCGATGTCGAAATTTGTCAAACCACGTTCGAATGACCTCAAATTTTGCACACAAGTCATAATCAACATTACGAAACTATTCTAACTTTAGGAATTGGAATTCGACCCCGATATAAAAAATTTCACTACCGGTCCAAAATTCCAAATAGATTTTCGCCACTTCAAGCCTAAATGAGCTACAAACCTCCAACACACAATCCAGACATGCTCCTAAGCCCAAAATCACTCAAGAAAGCTAATGAAATCGACGAAAATCATTCCTGAGTCGTCTTCACACAGTTTCGACTACGGTCCAAATCTTAAGGCTTGAACCTCAATTTTGGGACTAAGTGTCCCAAGCACTTCCAAAAACCAAAATGAAACCTCCCGACAAATCATAATAGCAGAATAGATATGGGAAAGTAGTTAATAGCGGATCGGTGGTCTAACTGTCAAACGACCTACTATGTCGTTACAATAATGTGATAGCGAGAATACCTCTACAGAGATATTGAAAGAGCTATTCCACGAAATTATATGAAGACATTACATAAATACAAGAATGATAATTTCATGGTGCATATTCATTGGAGTTAATATGGCTATTTTATTCATCAAATCTCTGCCGATGTTAACCTTCAAGAAGATAGTGCACAAGATTGGAATGCGAAGACTCAAGAATGTGAATTGATGCTCTCATTAGCGGGAGTTAATACGTGTTGTACTCTTTTTCCTTTACAAGATTTTGACCCAATAGATTTTCCTTGCAAGGTTCTTAACGATGCAACGAAAAGGCGTATATTAGATATGTATACTCTTTTCTCTTCACTAGAATTTTTTTCACTGAACTTTATTTTAGTTAAGGTTTTAATTAGATACATTATCTGTTAGATAGACATTCCGGGGGGGTGTTATAATTAGTATTTTATTTATGGTGAATGTCTATATTTTAGAGAGATTTTATGGTTTGTTACTTGGTGGCTAAGCTAAGTCACTTTTTTCATATAAATAGAGGAGTTTTATTCCATTGTAATTGACTCAAAATCAATAAAAATTCTCTCTTCCTACCTTTTTCTGCGATACTCTTCTTATACTTTTATTATTTCATAACAATTTATAAATATTCAATGAAAATTTTAATACAAATAAGTACATAAAAAGTTACCAAAGTAACATGATTCGGCCGAACTCTTACTCGATTGGCTAGGTCCGTCGCTATCAATATTAGAGGTGGATTGGTCCCCTCAAAGTTTAAAATTATTTCACTTTAACTGTGCGCTATAAACGAGAAGGAGATTGAGAATTGATGACCATAGCATTTACCCTTCTTCCTTAACTTGGTAAAGTCCCCAACTCCCCAACTCTGTTCTTGCCCATAACTTGCATAAAAATGGAAAAAGAAGAAGAAAAGACCTTTCCTTTTTCATCAAAAGCAAAAAACCCTTTCAGTATCACTAGACTGTGCAACGTCTACTACGCATTAATGAATACTCATAAAGATGTACCTACCGAAAGTTGAAAGTATTTGCAAATGACGTCAGGGCCAAACATCCAAACTTTAGTTGTTCATTTATTAGAAAGGGCTATAAGCCTAACATGAAAAATTCTTTGTCGTTACATCTATATTATATTAAAAAAAGAGTAGTATGCAGTGTGATTAAGTCAAATGACAAGCTAAAAAGAAGTCACTTGGCAATTTTAGGACAACTAGAAATATAAATAATGGAAGTAGTTTAATGAATCTTATATATAATCTAAATAGATCTTAGGCAAATCTAATATTTATATTTATATATATATTGATCCACCCATAGATTTTCTTCTATATTAGCTAGAAATATGGAGGTAAAAAATTAATTAAAAAAATAGAATAGAAAAAATAAAAATATAGAAAGACGTAAATTGAGATCTTACATAACGTATACAAATTATTTATAAGGTAAACAAATTAAATATCAGTAAAATATTTTAATAACAAGAATAATAAAGTCATATTAATATTGATAAATCATGCAAACAAATATTTTATACATAAATATTACTACGATATGATATAATATGTACAAATAATTAAACAAATATTTTTATGATTTATATTTAAGTTGAGTGAGGTTAATTTAAATTTGAAAGCATAACATATTTTTATTGAAAATGCGGTCCAAATTAGAAAACAGAATGATAAAAGTTATTTGAATTTGAGATGACAAATTTTTAATTATCTATATTATATTAAAATGAGTGTGGTCGAAATAGATATTAAATTCAAACAAGCTAATAAAATCAACATGACAATGTAATAATATTAATTATTGAATAATATAATGTTAAAAATAAAAAAATAAATAGAAAAAAATCCAATATTTATATTTATATTTATATGTATATTTAGATATAATGTATTCAAACAATTAAGAAAATATTTTTCTATGATTAATATCTAAATTGAGTACAGTTTGCTTAAGTTTGAAAGCATAACATAATATTTTGAAAATGCGGTCCACTTTACAACATAGAATGATAATAATTATTTGAATTTAAGATGAGATTTTTTTTATTTAATTTTTTATTTTTGAAAATACCATGTAAATAAAAAAAATAGTAAAAGTATTACTACAATATTTAGATATAATATGTTCAAACAATTAAGAAAATATTTTTTGGTTTTAATTAATATTTTTAAAATGTAAAATTAATTTCTATTATATGTGTTTACTAATGATAATTAAAAATTAAATTTGTATCTTTAAACTAAAAAGAAAAAAATTTAAATGCATTTAATACAAAAAATATTATAAAAGAACTCAATATATTTGGAACGTAATAATCAAATAACTTATGTATTAACATTTTAGACTAATTCAAAGTTACAATTTAAAATAAAATATGATACTATTATTTTTGGTTGTAGGTAAAATATTAATATAAAAACTATTAAAGTTCATTATAGGGAAGAGATGTATAAATAAAAGGTAGTGTGAGGATATTAATACTTTAAATTAATTGAAAATAAATAAATTAAATTATTAAATTATAATTAAAAATATTACCGATAAATTTAAATGATTAAAAAAAATTGAATAAGAGTATACACGCATAAAAATATACCAAATTTCAAGAATAAACTGCTTATATCTATTAAAGACTATTAAAAGGATAATAAAAAAGATAATAAATTACTATTTTATGCATATTGACTATCGAAGTATGTTCCACTTTGGACTTGGTCATGCGAGGGATCCCTAATTATTAAGCTAATAAAAAGTTATATAATAGTTAGTAATATTAAATAATAAATAATACAATAACTACAAGAAAATAACAAAAATAGAAAAGAATTTGCGTAAAAACGATGTGATGAATAAGACATGTTTGACTATCGGTAAAAAACAATGTGATAATAAGAATTTTATTAAATTAATATGATATAATGTGCTCAAACAAGACATATCACAACATCACTTATTTAGTACGTTTTAATATTGACACCCGAACGAAATGCTAGTACTAAAATTAAGGGGTTAGGTTGCTACAAATAAAAAAAAAATTGTGTACTACGAGATTTGAATCATAATTTCATATCCTGCTTTATAATTAATATTTAATGTTTTACAATTTTTATATGAAAGGTTTATATTTTAAGGTTATTTGCACATAATTCAAATAACATATATCACAATTTGACATGATTTGTGTCCGCGCATCACAAGTACTAAAAAAATTTGGTTAGGTTGCTTCAAATATATATTAAAAAGATTGAATGTCTACTACGAGAATTTATATCCTGCTTCATAAATAAATTCTCATGTTATATAATTTTTATCTGAGAGGTTTATATTTTAAGGTTATTTGTACATGATTCAAACAGCCTATATCATAATTTGAAGTAATTTGCCCGCGCATCGCGCGGGTACTAATACTAGTTGATTTTAATTTATAAAAAGATATATGTGATCGGTAGCCAGTATAATGTGATTATAATTTAAAGTTTATAGGTTCGAAAAGTCAATCACTGTAACGACCCGACCGGTCGTTTTGAGCTTCGACACGTCATTCGATAGATTGAGGCCATAAACAGATTCATCTCAAGTATATTGACTTATGTGTATGGTCAGAATTAAGATTCAGGAAGTTTTGAGTCAAATCTAAATGGAAATTCTCCTTTTGAAAGCTTAAAGTTGAAGAAATGAACTAGGATTTGAATTTTGAGTAAATGACCTCGGAATTAGGATCTAAAAGTTCCAGTATGCTCGTATGATGATTTTGAACTTGGGCGTATGTCCGAATTTGGTTTTTGATAACCCGTGAGCATTTCGGCGTATATGGTGGAAGTTAGTATTTTAGAAGAATTTCATAAATTTGGGTTGGAAGGCATTTTAGAGTTATAGATGTCCATTTGAGATTTCGAGTCTGGGAATAGATCCGTATGGTAATTTTGGAGTTGGAAACGTGATCGGAAGTGAATTTGGATGTCCGGGGGTCATTTTGAAGTCATTTGGCTAAATATAGGAATTTGAAGGTTTATGAGGAAATTCGACCGGAAGTGAAAATTTTGATATCGGGGTCGGAATGCGATTTTGAAAGTTGGTGCAAGTCCGTAATGTCGAATGTGACTTGTGTGCAAACTTTGAGTCAATTCGGATCGATTTTGGTAGGAAATGGGACAATTAATCTCTTTAAGGAAAGCTTAAGTTGGAAAAGTCAACCCAACATTGACTTATGAGTTAGAGGGCTCGGAACTGAATTCCGATGATTCGGTTAGTTTCGGGGGATGATTTAAGACTTAGGAGCGCAATCGGAAGTAATTTTGGAGGTTCGGTGAAGAAGTTAGCCTATTTTGGCGAAGTTGGAATTTTGGCGGAATCCGATCGATAGGTGATATTTTGATCCGGGAGTCGGAATGGAATTCCGACAGTTGCAGTAGCTTCGTTAGGTGATTTTGGATATGTTTGCAAATCTTCAGGTCATTCGGACATCGTTTGGTCGGATTTTTGATCGAATGTCAATTTTGAAAGTTTAAGTTTAAGTTTGAATCGAATTCTAGGATTTTGGTGATTTTTGATGTTTAAGGTAGCGTTTTTATGATCCGGGTAAGTTTGAATGAAGTATTAGGTTGAGTTTGAGTTTTTGGTTGTGGTCCCGAGGGTCTCGGGTGTGTTTCGGATACCCAACAGGTCATTTTTGAAAGATTTTTGCCGTTTTTAGCATAAATGTAATGATCCAAATGTCTATTTTTAGTTCTAGAGATCCAAATTTAATTTCGAGACTTCGAGAAATCAAATAATGAATTATAGGACTGATCCGAAAATTTTGGTTTAATTTCATCAAGTCGCGATTGGGTTTTTGATGCGAAATGTGATTTAATTATTTAACGAGCGAAATTGATGTTGCACTAAGAAAATGAGATCCAAATTCAGTTTTGTTTGAACCACTGGATTCGTATCGAAATTACGGAGCCATAGAAAAAAGAATCATCAAATTCCGAGTTCGTATGACGGATCTAAAGCTATTTTAGTGAAAATAAAAGTTGCTGCAATTATTTTGGATAGCTGCTGCATTTTTTTAGTAGCGTGAACAGTACCAAGCACGCGTGAACAGTGTCCCACACGTGTAAATAGTGCCTAGACGCATGAACAGTATCGAAAAAAAATAAAATTTGGCATTTTAGCCACATCTTGAGTTCTAGAGCTCCGATTGAGGTGATTTTCGCGGCGTTGTTCTCGTCTCAACAAGGAGGTAAGTTTTATGGCCTAATTCTGTAATTTTATCATGGAATCCTTGAATATGTCATTATTAATGGAAGATTAAAGGGGGATTTTAGCCCTAGGCCTAAATTACGGAAAATCATTGATTTGAATGGGCAAACGGAGTCCGATTTCGATAAATTTTATATGCACGGACTCGCGGCGAGACGAGGATCGCGTTGGTACTAATTTCAGAATTTTTTGAGCAGCGGGCCCGGGGTCGGATTTTACCAACTTGGTGTATTATCGCGTATTTCGTAAAAATTGAATTGGGTTATGTTTCTTTGACCCGTATTTGATATAATTGTTGTGGTTTGACTAGATTCTACGCACGAGGCGGTAAATTCAAAAGGAAAAGGCATCGCGGACGAGTCTTCGACCGGCTAGAGGTGAGTAGTTTGTGTATATGGTAGCCTGAGGGTTCGAAACCCCGGCTTAGCACATTGTGACGCTAGTAGGGCGTGGCTCGCACCTCGTGGCAGGTGCGGGACTGATTGTGACTGGGGATTGAGACTTAGTCTATCCCGAATGAGTATGATATGATAATTGTGCTTGAAAAATACTGTGTTTGATATAATTGTGGGCTGTAAGCCGTGTTTAGGGCCTTGTGCCGACCTGTAGTATCCCTAGGGGATAGTTATATGTGTGATAGATATACTTGTTTAATCAGTGATCTCAGTCCCGTATTGAATTGCTAAGTCACCTATTTTGGAAAGATTAAATAAAAGTTAAAGTGTTTTCATAATTTTTGAACTGGAACCTGGAAATAATAATAATTGAGCTGTTGTGTGACTTATATGATTGTTGTGGACTAAGAATGGATCGGGCTGCACGCCGCAGCGGTTGATATGATATGAGGATCGGGCTGCACGCCGCAGCGGTATTGCGCTTGGGCTGTAGGAGCCCCTCCGGAGTCTGTACACACCCCCCAGTGAGCGCCGTTGACGTTAAATGGATCGGGCTACACGCCGTAGCGGTTATGTGCATTGTATTGCATTTTTTGTCTGTGAATTATATGTGATAGTGGTAATGTACTGTTGTTGTTGCCAGTTCGTAGGAGGAATCGGAATGTAGTTTAGCTTCATTATGTGGTATTCTATGGATTTCTTGCTTTCAGCTACTTGTATATATTTATTACTCACTGAGTACTTAGTACTCACCCCTACTCCCTGCACCTTTGTGTTCAGATTCAGGTACACAGGAGGGATAGACGAGCACTCCAGCTTTTATTAATATTTATCCAAGTTGCTGAGGTAGCTGCTGGCGTTCGCAGGACCTGGCTTCTCTTCTTATTCCAGTTTTCCTTTGTATATACATTATTCAGACTTGAGTATTTTGTTTAGATATTGTTATCCCATCATGTTTAGAGGCTATAGACTCGTGACCCTAGATCTTTGGGTGGTTATTCAGTTTAGCTTTATTGTTGATAATAATATCCAGGTAATTGATTTGAGCTTCATGCTCGGGATGAGAGGGTAAATGGTCGGGCTTGCCTAGCAGTTGTGTTGGGCGCCATCACGACCGGGATTGGGGTCGTGACAAGTTGGTATCAGAGCCTAGGTTACTAGGCCTCATGAGTCTTGAGCCGGTTGGTAGAGTCTTGTGGATCGGTACGGGGACGCCTGTACTTATCCTCGGGAGGCTGCAAACCTTTAGGAAACACTTCACATTTCTTGGAATTCTTATCGTGCGTACTTGATTCAGCTTGAGATATAATTCTTGGAAATTCCTTCCATACGCCTATACGCGCACTCGAACGCTCAGTAATATAATTGCCTTGATGGCTTGTGATTCCCTGGTCGAGGGGCGAGATATAATCTCTGCGAGTTCATGTTGGGCCAGTCGGGAGGACTTGAGGCACCAAAGTGCTGATTTTACAAACTGGTATTATAAAATTTTGTATGATCGGTATTGTTCGTAACTGTGAAAATGGCAGCTTAATAATGTACGAGCTGTCAGGTGTTAGATCCTTATTGTAACCTATTTTGTAGCCCCGAGCTATGGGCGTGGTGAATATTTATCATATCTCTTAGTTGGAAGGTAAAGTGCCTTACGTGTAGTAAAACGAGTTTAGACTCGGGAAGACTAAAGTGATTATGCTATGTATATCCTGGTGGAAGGTGTTGTACTGAAATACTAGATTGATGCAAAGTAGGTGGGTGGATTCGGATGTGGAATTAAAGGGTATTTGATATGTGTTATGATGCGAGCAAGTGTAGCGCAGGTTCGGGTATAAATTGTGATAATATGATTCGTATAGTATTGAGATTTAATGTTGTTGAAATATATTGTGATGTCTTGTTGAGTTATGGATGTATTGTTAGAAAGGTTTGGTGATTCTCTGGCAGGTGGATAGGCCAATTTACAAAGGAAACTCTATTTTTGAAAAATTTGGGACTTAGAAAAGATTTTTGTCACCTAAAGAGAGTAGGCTTAACTGTGGTGTGTGTATAAATGCAAGAATTGCAGAAGAGTTAAGGTCTCCGATGATTCGAGTCTTTGTCAAGCTTGTAAATGACTTGAGTTTAATCTCACCATAACATTGTGGCATCATTTGAGTAAAGAATGCTATGAGCGGCTAAAAGTGCTTTGATGTATGGCTCCGAGCCAAGTTGGGGAGGTTGTTATTGATTAATTGATTTCACTGTTGTGTGCTATGTTGGTTCTGTCTCTAAGTATGTTGGAAAATTCTAATAAAGGTTATTGTGCTTCGTAGATATGAAGTAATAATAGGATGGTTTGAACTGCTGCTGGTAAGAATGTTCGGTGTATAGGAAGGAAAGATAGCTAAATGCATTTGTATGTAATCATGTTCTGCGGTGCCAGAGTTCTAACAGGGCACGAGTGGTCATGTCCAATAAGACAGTTGAATTATAATTGAATAAGCGTGAATGATGCCCAAGAATGGCCTTGCGGTGTTCAAGACTTTGCTTGTAACGGTAAGGTGTCTTAAGATTGTGTATATGGCTAAAGACGGTGGTTTCGTTAGAAGGAATCAAGACTTGTGTATGTTATGTGAATGAGGGGATTCTATGTATTTGTGTCATGGGAGGTTGATAATGGTATGTTCAAGGCTTTAAGATCAATTCATAATATATGGGAAGTCATTTAAAATTATTGAGCAGCGTGGGCAGCTGCAGGCGATCTAAGAATCGATCTTTCTGGTGATTAAGGAAAAATGATACTGCTATTCTAGTAATTTGGCAGGGTATATAGTCAAAAAGGGGCAAGGTACTGTAAACTCATAATATCTAGTGGTATGGTGGTATTCTCTTATTGGATCGACTGTGATGATTGAGTTGATGATGGCATAGGGAAATTTCTGAATGACTCTCGTGGTATGAATGGATGCTTGATGTGTGTTATGTATTCTCACAGTGGAGTGTAGGATCAGGCATAGTGATTCATGTGTTATATAGGTAATGGAGACTAGAAGTTCTCGTAATCCGCCTATGCAGTGGTGGTATAACGAGTGTATCGGCATCGTTTAGCGATTATTGGAAATTGGAAGCCCTAGTGGCTCTCTCGTAGTTTGATATGATGAATTTGGGGTATGATAATTTATTTCAGATTGGTTGTCATAAGTCAGGTTGTCTAGATCAATGTGATATGGACTATGTCGGAAGTGGCACAAATTGCGTAGCAGAATGCACCAGAGTATGCTCCAGCAGGGTAGTTGCACACAGAACCAGCGGACGACTGGTAGGTATTGCTTTGTCATTGGGGCCTTCGTGGCGGATATTAGTACAGAGGTTTCTACTATTGATTTAGTTCCGATATTGAGGAACTTTGTCGGATACATTTCTTGTGGCCGAGATTGAGGCTATATATGTTTATTGTAATGAGCAATTTGACTCGGTGTGCATTTCTTTTTGCGAGATCTATGCGTGGATCGGGTGGTACGCCGCCACGGGTTATTTGGATCGGGTGGCATGCCGCCACAGACATTGTATTTGGATCGGGTGGCACGCCACCACGGGTATGTTATTTGGAGCAGGTTGCATGCCGCAACCATATGATTTGGAGAATAGTTTTTCCATATGTTACCTTGTGTACTATATTTCCTAGTCTCTGAGGAAAAGTTAGTGTTGGATGTCGCTCGGCGAATGGCGCATTGGTTATGTCCTTACAAGATTTGGTGGCGTATATTAATTTGTTCCACCGTGAGTGAGATTGATTGCTTGAGTTCGGGCCTAAATCTGTGCGTGGCTGACTGTTTTGAGCATGGTGACTTGAGGTGCTCCATGAGTAATAGTGCTTGGATAGAATCGTGAGTCGTGGCAAGGCCACGTGATGTTATGACATTCGAGGAGGGTTCATGTACTCTAATTCTATGATGCGAGACGAGATCTCAGTTATGCGTTGTGATGGAATTGAGGAATTTGAATTACACCTCTTTTGTGTGAGTTAGTTGTCATGATTCGAGTGTGTTTAGATCATTTCTTATTGGAGCCTGTGTTTTGCTCGTCGTGGCTTAGGCCAATGAGGAGGTGTCATATTACCACTGTGGTGTGTTATAATCGAAATGATCGTTGGAGTTGTTAATGAGTGCGAACATACGTGATTTCAGCTAGATAGAAAGGTAATATCGAGGTTTGGCTCCAAAATTCGTTGTAAAATCAGTCAAAAGAGAAATGGCTTCATAAATGGTTGATTTGAGGAATTGTTACGGTTTAGCCCGTGTTTTATTTATCGTTGGCAGTATATGAAAGTGTTGGAATAAGACTTCAACTAATAAGAGGTTTCCATCGGTATTTGGGTATTGTAGGCAACTGTGTAGTAAATAAAGAATGTTATTGTGGTCATATGAGTAAAGTGATGCGAAGTGTAAATTCAACAAAGTTATGCATTAATGTTTGGGTACAACGTGTGGAGATTGATATGGTGGTCGAATGATGGAAACGGACTTGGCAGGAAATTCAGGGTGTTGGAATTTGGCCTAATGGCTTATTCGCTTGAATAAAGAATTATATCTACAGAATTATATAGCTAATGTGCTCAACTAAATAGAGGTAGCACGAGAAAGTGCATGATGTGTTAAACAAGTTAGTTGAGACTACATCATTGTAGTTTTCAGCACGTTCGAGGACGAACGTATGTTTAAGTGGGGGAGATTGTAACGACCCGACCGGTCGTTTTGAGCTTTGACGCGTCATTCAACAGATCGAGGCCATGAACAGATTCATCTCAGGTATATTGACTTATGTGTATGGTCAGAATTAAGATTCAGGAAGTTTGGAGTCAAATCTAAATGGAAATTCTCCTTTTGAAAGCTTAAAGTTGAAGAAACGAACTAGGATTTGAATTTTGAGTAAATGACCTCGGAATTAGGATCTAAAAGTTCCAGCATGCTCGTATGATAATTTTGAACTTGGGCGTATGTCCGAATTTGGTTTTTGATAACCCGTGAGCATTTCGGCGTATATGGTGGAAGTTAGTATTCTAGAAGAATTTCATAAATTTGGGTTGGAAGACATTTTAGAGTTATAGATGTCCATTTGGGATTTCGAGCATCTCATAATAGATCCGTATGGTGATTTTGGAGTTTGGAACGCGATCGGAAGTGAATTCGGATGTCCGGAGGTCATTTTGAAGTCATTTGACTAAATATAGGAATTTGAAGGTTTATGAGGAAATTCGACCGGAAGTGAAAATTTTGATATCGGAGTCGGAATGCGATTCCGAAAGTTGGTGCAAGTCCGTAATGTCGAATGTGACTTGTGTGCAAACTTTGAGTCAATTCGGATCGATTTTGGTAGGAAATGGGACAATTAATCTCTTTAAGGAAAGCTTAAGTTGGAAACGTCAACCCAACATTGACTTATGAGTTAGAGGGATCGAAACTGAATTCCGATGATTCGGTTAGTTTCGGGGAATGATTTAAGACTTAGGAGCGCAATCGGAAGTAATTTTGGAGGTTCGGTGAAGAAGTTGGCCTATTTTGGTAAAGTTGGAATTTTGGCGGATATCGATAGGTGATATTTTGATCCGGGAGTCGGAATGGAATTCCGAAAGTAGAAATAGCTTTGTTAGGTGATTTTGAATGTGTTTGCAAATCTTCGGGTCATTCGGACATCGTTTGGTCGGGTTTTTGATCGAATGTGAATTTTGAAAGTTTAAGTTTAAGTTTGAATTGAATTCTAGGATTTTGGTGATTTTTGATGTTTAAGGTAGCTTTTTTATGATCCGAGCAAGTTTGAATGAAGTATTAGGTTGAGTTTGAGTTTTTGGTTGTGGTCCCGAGGGTCTCGGGTGTGTTTCGGATGCCCAACGGGTCATTTTTGGAAGATTTTTGCCGTTTTGAGCATAAATGTAATGATCCAAAGGTCTATTTTTAGTTCTAGAGATCCAAATTTGATTTCGAGACTTCGAGAATTTAAATAATGAATTATAGGACCGATCCGAAAATTTTGGTTTAATTTCATCAAGTCGCGATTGGGTTTTTGACGCGAAATGTGATTTAATTGTTTAACGAGCGAAATTGATGTTGCACTAAGCAAATGAGATCCAAATTCAGTTTTGTTTGAAGCACTGGATTCGTATCGAAATTACGGAGCCATAGAAAAAAGAATCCTCAAATTCCGAGTTCGTATGACGGAGTTAAAGCTATTTTAGTGAAAATAAAAGTTGCTACAATTATTTCGGATAGCTGTTGCATTTTTTTTAGCAGCGTGAACAGTACCAGGCACGCGTGAACAGTGTCCCGCACGTGTGAACAGTGCCTGGACGCATGAACAGTATCGAAAAAAAATAAAATTTGGCATTTTAGCCACATCTTGAGTTCTAGAGCTCCGATTGAGGTGATATTCGCGGTGTTGTTCTCGTCTCAACAAGGAGGTAAGTTTTATGGCCTAATTACGTTATTTTATCATGGAATCCTTGAATATTTCACTATTAATGGAAGATTAAAGGGGGATTTTAGCCGTAGGCCTAAATTACGGAAAATCATTGATTTGAATGGGCAAACGGAGTCCGATTTCGATAAATTTTATATGCACGGACTCGCGGCGAGACGAGGATCGCGTTGGTGCTAATTTCAGAATTTTTCGAGCAGGGGGCCCGGGGTCGGGTTTTACCAACTTGGTGTATTATCGCGTATTTCGTAAAAATTGAATTGGGTTATGTTTCTTTGACCCGTATTTGATATAATTGTTGTGGTTTGACTAGATTCTACGCACGAGGCGGCAAATTCAATAGGAAAAGGCATCGCGGACGAGTCTTCGACCGGCCAGAGGTGTGTAGTTTGTGTATATGGTAGCTTGAGGGTTCGAAACCCCGGCTTAGCATATTGTGACGCTAGTAGGGCGTGGCTCGCACCCCGTGGCAGGTGCGGGACTGATTGTGATTGGGGATTGAGACTTAGTCTATCCCGAATGAGTATGATATGATAATTATGGTTGAAAAATACTGTGTTTGATATAATTGTGGGTTGTAAGCCGTGTTTAGGGCCTTGTGCCGACCTGTAATATCCCTAGGGGATAGTTATATATGTGATAGATATACTTGT
The DNA here is from genome assembly GCA_032618575.1 of Nicotiana noctiflora. NCBI lineage: Eukaryota > Viridiplantae > Streptophyta > Magnoliopsida > Solanales > Solanaceae > Nicotiana > Nicotiana noctiflora. The sequence goes on from JASVEL010012563.1 coordinate 210,213, forward strand.
TTAATCAGTGATCTCAATCCCGTATTGAATTGATAAGTCACCTGTTTTGGAAAAATTAAATAAAAGTTAAAGTATTTTCATAATTTTTGAACTGGAACCTGGAAATAATAATAATTGAGCTGTTGTGTGACTTATATGATTGTTGTGGACTGAGAATGGATCGGGCTGCACGCCGTAGCGGTTGATATGATATGAGGATCGGGCTGCACGCCGCAGCGATATTGCGCTTCCCTCCGGAGTCTGTACACACCCCCAGTGAGCGCCGTTGACGTTAAATGGATCGGGCTACACGCCGTAGCGGTTATGTGCATTGCATTGCATTTTTTTGTCTGTGAATTATCTGTGATAGTGGTAATGTATTGTTGTTGTTGCTAGTTCGTAGGAGGAATCGGACTGTAATTTAGCTTCATTATGTGGTATTATATGGATTTCTTACTTTCAGCTACTTGTATATATTTATTACTCATTGCGTACTTAGTACTCACCCCTACTCCCTGCACCTTTGTATGCAGATTCAGGTACACAGGAGGGATAGACGAGCACTCCAGCTTTTATCAGTATTTATCCGAGTTGCTGAGGTACCTGCTGGCGTTCGCAGGACCTGGCTTCTCTTCTTATTCCAGTTTTCCTTTGTATATACATTATTCAGACTTGAGTATATGGTTTAGATATTGTTATCCGATCATGTTAGAGGCTCTAGACTCGTGACCCTAGATCTTTGGGTGGTTATTCAGTTTAGCTTTGTTGTTGATAATAGTATCCAGGTAATTGATTTGAGCTTCATGCTCGGGATGAGAGGATAAATGGTCGGGCTTGCCTAGCAGTTGTGTTGGGCGCCATCACGACCGGGATTGGGGTCGTTACAATCACATATTTACTTTTTTCACTTGGACAAATATCTCTACACATCTACACATAGTGCAAAGTATATCATACTCCATTAGGCTCAGAATTTCACAAGTCACAATCATTTGGATCATTTGAGTGAACCTTGAGCTTTTTTTTAGGTTACATGCATGAGTTAATTAAAGATCTTATTGTTGTTAAAAGTATTTCCTATACCTACAGAGGTGGTAGAAAAGGATAAAGTACTATTTCCTCCGGTTCAAAATAAATTATTTTTGTTTTTTTTTTTTGTGGTCCAAAATAAGTATTTTTTTAGATTTCAAGAATAAATCAATTATTTTTTTCCTACATTGTCCTTGGAGTAAATAGTGTTAGAATATATGTTAGGAGTGTTTATGTGAGATAGTAAAAGTTAATATGGTCAATTTCAGTATTAATTAATGCTAAAAGGTGAATTTCTTAATCTATGTGAAGACATCCACAAAATTACTTATTTTGGACCGGAAAAAATATCTTTTGACGATATCTAGCTAATTGGTGTAAGTAATTTCGTTAGACAGGAATTAACTTGCATTGTTCTGCACTCGTAATGTCTGAATTACCTATTAAATTTGCTTAAATAGTTATGCCCATTAGGAGCTTCTTATATGCATTGTTCTAGCAACTTCTAACTATAGTTTAGCTTGTCATAGGATCTATCCATTAGTCTTGATCGAAACCATCCCTAACTATTTTATTAATAGAATATTAGAGGCGAAATGTTGGTCGATTGGAAGCAGCCTCTCTGCCCTCTTGGGTAGAGGTAAGGCATGTCTACATATTACCCTCCCCAGACCCCACCTGATGGGAATATACTGGGTTGTTGTTGTTGTTGTTGTTGTTGTTGTTGTTAGAGGTGAAATGTATAAACGGTCTCTTCAAGTTGTCCTAAACGGTTAGCCAGATACCTAACTGATCCTTTTACCATTTAAACACGTCGAATGGCTATTAACCGTATCAAGTAGACACCCGAGTGCAGCAGACTAGATACGTGAGTTACACTTGCTAATGACGTATCAAATAAATCAATCAAACAATGACATGTGTAATTTGTAATTAAAATTTTGATATTTGTTATTAACAAAGAAATACATTAAAGAAAAGAAAGAAAAAATTCATTTTCTAAATCGTAAACACACCAACACCTTTCCCAATGCCCAAACCTATTCTTCTTCCTTCCGCCCCTATCTCCCTCTCGCCTCCTATCTCTCTCTCATCCCTAATTTAGTAGAGCCAATGCCATTTTAGGATAGAAAATATTTCAATAATTAACGATTTATATATGTAATAGAGCAACAACCACAAAGAAAAGAAAATGGGGCTTCACAAATTCCTTATTCCCCCAACCACTCTTCTAATTTCGCTTCTTTATAAGCTTTAAATTCTTCAAAAAATTTCAGATAAAGAAAGGAGTTGATCTGACAATCTTAAGTCTTCACTATTGGCCCGTCCAAGTGAGGAAGAAGAGCTCGCATCTGCAGCTAATATATTGTCATTTGAATGCATTACAGATGGCTCATCCTTGTGCGACAAAGAAGGTTCGCTCTTTGCTGGTCGAGATTCTCCAAACGCTAATGGAGGTCACTTGACTAGCCTTTTGTTTTGCTGACCTAAACATTGTTGAAAGATAACCGGCGGCCTTCTCGATGCGCGTTTGTTTTTTATTGTTAGTTTTTTTGCATCCAGGTTGAAGTATATGTGGTGAATTTATGGTGGAAAGTGGTGGTTTCAGGTGGTAGAGATAATGATGTTGGGGTGAGGATGGTTCATATGAAATTTGGGTGAAAAAATATTGGTTTGATCGTTCAAAGGTATGGGCAAAAATAATAATTTGATGTGGGACCCAGGTATAAAATTTAACTTAATTCTAAAAATGAGAGAAAACAAGTTTGATAAAGGCCTCACTCGCTCAACTGTAACTAAAATGCACGTAACATGCCATGTCATTATGAGGTGTCTATTTGATACAGTTAATAGCCACTTGAGGTGTTTAAATGATAAATGTGTTAGTTGAGGTGTTTGGCTGACCGTTGAGGACAACTTGAAGGGACCGTTGATGTATTTCGTCAATATTAGATGAATATACCTGGCAATTGTTTCTTTCTGAATATAGGGGCGGCTGAAGGGCCAAGTAAATAAAGCATTTGCTTTAGTAAAAATTGCACGGGGCGTCCTATTTGGACTCCCCCATTTAATCTATACCCATTTTTTTAAAAAAATTTAATTTGTACCCACTTTTTAAACAACTACAGCCTACTTTCTCCTCGTTTCTTCTTCTTCTTCTTCTTCTTCTTCTTCTTCTTCTTCTTCTACTTCTTCTTTCTTCTGCTGTTGGTGCTACTATAAAATTACATTTCATGGGATAGTTGCCATAAATATTTTTATTATATTACTTAAAAATAACTTATATATAATTACGTAAGTTAGTAGACAATGATTCTTTCCACGTACGTACAATACCCTTACTGATCTATTAACAACAAGTATATCTACGCCAGGAGAATTAGTAATGTGTCAGAAGAAATTAGTACAAGAAGCCGTGAATACACTTCTTGATAATGGAATCCGGGGACAACCAACAAGGGACAGTCATAATAAGGTTTACATGTCATTTTCCAATGTAATTGAAGTCAAATAGGGAAGATTTTGCGAGACTCTTCTCGGAAAACGAGTCGATTATTCAGGACGTTTTGTCATTGTCGTGGGTCCTTCACTTTCATTACATTGATGTGGATTGCCTCGTGAAATAGCAATAGAAATTTTCCAGACATTTGTAATTTGTGGTCTAATTGGACAATATCTTGCTTCGAATATAGGAGTTGCTAAGAGTAAAATTCGATAAAAAGAGCCGACTGTATGGAAAATCCTTCAAGAAATCATGCAGGGGCATCCTGTATTGCTGAAAAGAGCACCCACTTTGCATAGATTAGGCATACAAGCATTCCAGCATGTTTTACTGGAGGAGCGCGCTATTTGTTTACATCCATTAATTTGGAAGGGATTCAATGCCGATTTTGATGGAGATCAAATAAAGTTAGTAGACAATGTGTAACGACCCGGATTTCCCACCATCGGGATCGTGATGGCGCCTACTCGTGGTAGCTAGGCAAGCTAACTTACCTACCTTTTTCATTAGTAAAACCATTATGTTGATAATTTATAGCATCAATAATAATAACAACAATAACTGCAGAAGTCTAATTTATAAGTCTGAAATAAATACAGAATACTCCGCAATATCCTCTACCCAAGATTTGGTGTCACATACTCACGAACCAATAAGAATAAACTAAATACAAAGGTGTGAAAGAAATATAATAGTTATCTGTCTCGAAACAATAAGTCAACAGTAAAAATTGAAAGTATAAGAAGAGACGCTGGGCCTGCGGACACCTGCAAGGCTACCTCATCTCGTGAATCAGAAAATCTGCTCCTGAACAACTGTTGCTGCTGCTCCTCGAAATCTGGACCTGTGCAAAAAAATACACAGTAGTGTAGTATCAGCACAACCGACCCCATGGGCTGGTAAGTGTCTAGCTAACCCCAGCGAAGTAGTGATGAGGCTAGATGGGACACCACATAAACCTGTGCAGTTATAAGTATACAACAGAAATCGAATACCAAGCAATTAACAACATGGGAGGGGAAACATGCTATGGGGAGATACAATATTAACAGTAATCCACAGTAACAACTAAAATAGCTTAAATCCACAATGAAACAAGGAATCAATATTCAGACATAAACACATGGCATCAACAACTGTTACGGCATGTAACCTGCTCCATACTTTTCCTTTGTTGCGGCGTACAACCCGATCCACAAATACCACTGTTGTGGCGTGTAACCCGACCCATACCATTCATCAGGTATCATTGTTGCAGTGTGCAACCCGATCCTCATATATCATTGTTATGGCATGCAACCCGCTCCTCAATATTATTAACAGTCAGAGTCCCAAAACATCAGTCACAATTAAGGGACACAAAACAAGCAAATACATGGCAAACATCCCGACATGGGAAATAATCCAACAAATTCAACCAAACATCCCGGCAAGGGAATAATCAACAACGCTTTCTCTTTCTTACTTTTATTATCTTATAATTCACTTTACTATTTTTGAGCCAACGCTCCAAAGAATCGAATAATCATTTACTATTTACAGGTTATTCACAACATACAGAAACCCTCCAATAAACATGGAATTCATAGTCATCTCATGATAATCACATTATAAGGACTCGCGGTCATGCTAGACACCAATGTATAGATACTCGTCACCATATCTATACATCGTACTCGATCACATAGCAATTAGCAACAAGACTCAACTCTTATTCCCTCAAGCTAAGGTTAAACCAAACACTTAGCTCAAAGCCTTAAAATCTACTTAATCCTCAACTATTGCTTTATCTCGCGGTTCCACCTCCAATTCACTCGAATCTAATCAAAAATTTCTTGAATGTATCAACAATTGCTAATTGAATGCATGAAAATAGATTTCCCAAGTTTTACTCAAAAATTTCCCAAAATGCCCCCGAGTCCACGTGGTCAAAACCAGAGGTTCGAATTAAAACCTGATTACTTATTCCCCCATGAACTCATATATGTGATTTGTTTTGGAATCGGATCCCAAATTGAGGTCCAAAACCCCCAAATTTAGGAATTCGAGTTCTACCCTAAATTCCCAAATTTTCCCCATTAAAATCCTTGTTTTGGAGTTGAAATTATGGTTAAAGATGTTGAGGAGTAAAGAAAATAAATTAGAAATCACTTACCAATCCTTTTGAAGAAAAAGAATTATTTGAAAAATCGCCTTTTATGTTTCGGGTTTTGAAAAAGTGTAAAATAGCTGAAAGTATCGGATTTATATACTTTACTAAAGGCTGGCGCGGACCGCACAAAAATGTCGCGCGGCCGCACCGAAAAAGTGGAGAAAAATTGACTCTCTAAACCTACCCCAGCACGGACCACATTGGTTTGGTGCGCGACCGCGCTGGTGGACCTGCACCTGGCCTCTCCGAATCGAGCCACGCGGACCATGCAGAAATGCATCGCGGCCGTGCGGCTTCCAGCGCGGACCGCGCGGATTTGACCGCGGCCGCGCTGGGGCCTGCAACTCCTGAACCTGTAATTTCTGTTATTTTTAAGTCTAAGACCTCCCGTGACCTACTCAAAACTCACCCGAGCCCTCGATGCTCCAAACCAAACATACACATAACTCCAAAAACATCCTATGAACTCATCTGTGCGATCAAATCGCACAAACATATCATAATTCATCAAATAAGGTCTTAAGACCCACGATTCCCTTCCAATATCCATGAAACATCAATTTTACAGTTTCTAGCTCAAAACATGTCAAATGACGTCCAAATTTAACCAAACTTTACGACAATCACTTAAACCATATATAAGACATGTACCAGGCATCAGAACCAAAATACGAGCACGATACCACAGTCTTTTAATAAATTTTCATTTCTATTTTGCTTAACAAATTCAAAAAAATAATTTCACAGAAAAATTCTATCCCCGGGATCTAGACCTTGGAATTCGACTCTGGGCACATACCCGAGTCTCATATTTTTCTATGGACCTTCCAAGACTATCCAATCTCGGGTCCGGGTCTGTTTACCAAAAATGCTGACCAAAGTCAACTTTAATCATATTAATATCAAAAAATTTCAATTTTCTTTTACTGGATTCACATATTTCAACATAAAAGCTTTCTGGCTACGCGGCCAGACAACGCATGCAAATTGAGGCAAGTATAAATGAGGTTTTCAAGACCTTGGAAGCACGGAGCGGATGAGGAAATAGGTGATGTTCCCTTTGGGTCGTCACATCCTCCACCTCTAAAACAACCGTTCATCCTCGAATGGACAAAAGAAAGAAGTACCTAAATCGAGGAACATATGTGGATAACGGCTCCGCATATCAGACTCAGACTCCCAGGTTGAGGCCTCTGGGGACTGACCTCTCCACTGAACACGAACAAAGGGAAAACTCCTAGATCACTACCAATGAACTTGCCAGTCAAGAATAGCTACCGGCTCCTCCTCGTAAGATAAATCCTTGTCCAACTAGACAGTGCTAAAGTCTAACACATGCGTAGGATCGTCGTGATACCTCCGAAGCATAAACACATGGAAAACTAGATACACAACTTATAAGCTAGGTGGCAATGCAAGTATATCAGACACTTTTCCCACTCGATCAAGAATCTCAAACGGTCCAATGTACCTAGGGCTACGCTTGCGCTTCTTTCCGAACCTCATAACACCTTTCATAAGCGACACCTGGAGCAATACCCGCTCACCAACCAAAAAATCTACATCTCGAACCTTACGGTCTGCATAACTCTTCTGCCTAGACTGAGTTGAATGCAGCCTCTCCTGAATAATCTTGACCTTATCTAAGGCCTCCTGAACTAAGTCCGTACCCAACAACCGAGCCTCTCCCGGCTCAAAACATCCAACTGGAGACCGACAACGCCTACCATACAATGCCTCATATGGAGCCATCTGAATACTGGACTGGTAGCTGTTGTTGTAGGTGAACTCTGCTAAAGGCAAAAACTGGTCCCACAAGCCTCCAAAATTAATGACACAAGCTCGGAGCATATCCTCCAAAATTTGAATAGTCCGCTCGGACTGACCGTCCATCTGAGGATGGAACGTTGTGCTCAACTGAACCTGGGTACCTAACACTTGTTGAACCGCTCTCCAGAAGCGCAAGGTTAACTGCGTACCCCGATCTTAGATGATGGATACCGGTACCCCACAAAGGCAAACAATCTCCCGGATATAAATCTCAGTTAACCTCTCGGTTGAATAGGAGACTGTTACTGGAATGAAATACGCTGACTTGGTCAGCCTATCAACAATGACCCAAATAGCATCAGACTTCTTCCGAGTCAACGGGAGTCCAGTAATTAAATCCATGGTAATCCTTTCCCACTTCCACTCGAGAAGCTCAATCCTTTAAAACAAGTCACCGGGCCTCTAATGCTCATACTTGATCTGCTAACCGTTCAAACACCGAGCGACATATGCAACAATATCCTTTTTCATCCTATGCCACCAATAATGCTACCGCAAGTCCTGATACATCTTTGAGGCACCCGGGTGAATAGAATACCGAGAACTATGGACCTCTGCTAAGATCAACTCTTGAATACCATCAACATTGGGCATACAAACTCGTCCCTGCAATCTCAACACCCCGTCGTCACCTAAGTTCACCTTCGTGGCAATTCCACGCTGCACCGTGTCTCTCAGGACACACAAATAGAGATCATCAAACTGCCAATCACGGATACACTCCAATAGAGAATAACGAACGACAGTGCAAGCCAACACTCTACTAGGCTCAGAAATATATAATCTCACAAATCGGTTGGCCAAGGTCTGAACATCTCAAGCAAATGGTCTCTGGCTGACCGGAATATAAGCAAGACTACAAATGCTGAAAGACTTTCTACTCAATGCATCAGCCACCACATTGGCATTACCTGGGTGATATAAGATAGTAATATCATAATCTTTCAACAAATCTAGCCATCTCCCCTGCCGCACATTCAACTTTTTCTGCTTGAACAAGTACTGAAGGCTCTTGTGATCCGTGTATACCACACACTCCACACTATAATGCCTCCAAATTTTCAAAGCATGGACAACTACTGCCAATTCTAGGCCATGAACATGATAATTCTTCTCATGGATCTTCAACTGTCCTGAGGTATAGGCAATAACTTTGCCATCCTGCATCAATACTGCTCCAAGCCCAGTACGGGAAACATTACAATAAACTGTGTAAGGCCCTGAACCTGTGGGCAAAATCAACACCGGTGCCATAGTCAGAGCTGTCTTGAGCTTCTGAAAGCTCGCCTCACACTCATCTAACTACTTGAAATGGGTACCCTTTTGGTTCAACCTGGTCATTGGGGCTGCAATAGAAGAAAACCCCTCTACGAATCAATGGCAGTAACCTGCTAACCCCAAGAAACTCTAGATCTCGGTTATTGAAGCTGGTCGAGGCCAATTCTTGACTGCCTCAATCTTTTTCGGGTCCACCCGAGTACCCCCTACTGATATAATATGACCAAGAAATGCGACCGAACTCAACCAGAACTCACACTTTGAAAACTTAGCATATAGATGACTATCCTTAATAGTCCGAAGAATCACTCTGAGGTGCTGCTCGTGCTCTTCCTGGCTGCGGGAGTACACCAGAATATCATCTATAAAGACTATCATGAACAAGTCTAGATAAGGCTTGAGCACATGGTTCATCAACTCCATAAATGCTGTTGGGGCATTGGTCAACCCAAATGACATGACTAAAAACTCATAGTGTTCATACCGAGTGAGGAGTGCTATTTTAGGGACATCAGACGCCCTAATCTTCAACTGATGGTAGCCAGATCTCAAGTTTATCTTTGAGAACACCCTTGCTCCCTGGATCTTCTCAAACAAATCATCAATCCTCGGTAGTGGATACTTATTCTTTATCGTCACTTTGTTCAATTGCCGGTAGTCAATACACATTCACATTGAACCATCCTTCTTCTTCACAAATAACACATGTGCGCCCCAAGGAGAAACACTAGGCCTGATAAAGCCCTTCTCTAGTAAATCCTGCAACTAGTCCTTTAACTACTTTAACTCTAGCGGGGCCATGCGATACCGCGAAATAGAAATGGGATGCATACTCGAAACCAGATCAATACAGAAATCAATATCCCTATCGGGCGGCATACCTGGCAGGTCTGAAGGGAAAACCTCAGGAAACTCTCGTACAATAGGCATAGAGTCAATAGAATGAACCTCGCGCAGGAGTCGCGAACATACGCCAGATAAGATAAACACCCCTTCTCGACTATGCACCGAGCCTTAACGTATGAAATAACATTGTGTGTGGTATGACCTAGGGTCCCTTTCCATTCTAGCCGGGGTAATTCTGGCAAAGCCAAGGTCACGGTCTTGGCGTGACAATCTAAGATAGCATGATATGGTGACAACTAATACATCCCTAATATAATATTAAAATCCACCATATCTAAAAGTAATAAATCAACACGGGTCTCAATACCCTTGAACACAACTATGTAGGAATGATGCACTCGGTCGACTACTATAGAGTCACCCACCGGTGTAGACACATAGATAGAAATGTCCAAGGCATAACCAGACATAGCCAGGAAGGGTGCAAAATAGGAAGAGACGTATGAATATGTAGACCCAGGGTCAAATAGTACTAAAGCATCTCTATCATAAACTATAATAGTACCTATAATAATGACATCTAACGACTCGGCCTCTGGCCTGGCTGGCAAAGCATAAAACTGGGGCTCATCCCCACCTCCCTAAACCATGTCTCTGGGATGATTGGCTACCGGCTGACCCCTTCCTCTGGCGTTCCGACCTCTACCTCTATGGTCTCGACCTCTATCTTTATGATCCCTACCCCCGCCCTTGGCTTGCTGGGAAAGCTGTGGATCACCTGGTCCCTGAATCATGGGGCAAGGACCCTGCTGCTGTGACTGTGTACCCCTCAATCATGGGCAAGCTCTCCTGATATCACCGTACTCACTTCACTCATAACATCGCTCTATACGATGAGACTAGCCCCGACGACTTAAATGAACTCCATGAACACTCTGAAGAGGCTATGCACTAATGGGCTGCCGATCCGAATACTACCCACGAAAACCACGATCACCTGGAAAACCCTCTGAAGCCCAGAGGGCTGACTGAAAAGGCCTGGAAGACTGTCCCCTATCATAAGAATCCCTGTCTCCAGATGAGGCACCACCAAATCAACCTGAGTGATGGTGCTTCTTGTCTGCCCTATAACCACCCCCCTGTGGTAAGACCATCTCGATCCTACGGGCCAAATTGGCCGTCTCCTGAAAAGTAATATCGCTACCCGCCTCTCTATCCATCTGAAGACGAATAGGCTGGATCAACTCATCAATAAATCTCCTCACCCTCTCCCTCTTAGTGGGGAGTATGATAAGGGCATGTCAAGCTAGATCGATAAATCGGTCTCATATTGAGTGACCATCAAGGAACCTTACTGGAGGCACTAAAACTACCTCCGATAAGAATTCATCTAAGTAACGGGAAGGAAATTCTCTAAAAAAAACTCCGAAAACTGACCCCAAGTCAAAGGCGATGTCCTTACTGGTCTGGCTGAATAGTAATCCCTCCACCAAGTCTTGGCAGATCCAGATAAACAAAAAGCCGCAAAATTAACTCCATTGGACTCCACAATGCCCATGTTCCGGAGAACCTCGTGGCAGAGAAGTCCTGGGGGTCCTCAGAAGAAGCTCCACTGAATGTAGCAGTGAAGAGTTTGGTGGATCTGTCCAACCTCCATAAAGAATCTGCGGACATGGCCACTCCATCACCGGTCTATGCAACTACCCCAGGCTGAATTGTCGATGCTTTATGAACCAGTAGAACTTAAGTCTAGGGAGCTACCTACTCTGGAGTACGTGCAGTAGGAGTCTGGGCTCCTCCTCTAGCCTGGAAAGTGGCTGGTGATGCAGAAAGCAATCCTGCTCGGGTGATACTCTCTATAAGGCCAGCCAACCGGACCAAGGTGTCCTGAAGAACTGGGGTAGAAATAAACCCCTCTAGGACCTGATCTGGGCCCAACGGAACTGTCTGGGATGGGGCCGGAACCTCCTCGTTAGGGCCAACCTGAGGGTCCGCCACTAGTGTTGCTACTGGTGGTTGGGCCCTGTCCCTGCCTCGGCCCCTAGCTTGGCCACGTCCTCTACCCCTAGTGGGAGCTGCTAGGGGCACGGACTGCTGATCGATGGATGAGAAAGCGCGTGTTCTCACCATCTGTGAAAGAATAGAGTGGAAGTTCAATCAGCATTGAGAAACCAAGTCGCACGACAAGAAAGAACAAATGAGAGATTTTTTGTAACTCAATGGACTCTGGGGAACAAGTACAGACGTCTCCGTACCTACCTCTCAGACTCTACTAAGTTTGTCCGTGAGTTCTGAGACCTATGTAACCTAGTGCTCTGATACCAACTTGTCACAACCCAGATTTCCCACCATCGGGATCGTAATGGCGCCTACTCGTGGTAGCTAGGCAACCTAACTTACCTACCATTTTCATTAGTAAAACCATTATGTTGATAATTTATTGCATCAGTAATAATAACAACAATAACTGCGGAAGTCTAATTTATAAGTCTAAAATAAATACGGAATACTCGGTAATATCCTCTACCTAAGATTTGGTCACATACTCACGAACCACTAAGAATAAACTAAATACAAAGGTGTGAAAGAAATATAACATATGTCTGTCTCGAAACAATGAGGCAACAAGAAAAATTGAAAGCATAAGAAGAGACGCCGGGCCTGCGGATTCCTGCAAGGCTACATCAGTCTCGTGAATCAGAAAATCTACTCCCGAACTGTTGTTGTTTCTCCTCGAAAGTAGTGACGAGGCTAGACGGGACACCACATAAACCTCTGCAGTTATAAGTATATAACGAAAATCGAATACCAAGCAATTAACATTATGGGAGGGGAAACATGCTATGGAGAGATACAATATTAACAGTAATCCAGAGTAACAACTAAAACAGCTTAAATCCACAATGAAATAAGGAATAAATATTCAGACATAAACACATGGCATTAACAACTGTTGCAGCATGCAACCCGCTCCATACTTTGCTTTTGTTGCGGCGTGCAACCCAATCCACAAATATCACTGTTGCGGCGTGCAACCCGACCCATACCATTCATCAGGTATCATTGTTGCGGCGCGCAACTCGATCCTCATATATCATTATTGCGACGTGCAACCCGCTCCTCAATATTATTTAATAGTCTGAGTCCCCAAACATCATCCACAATTAAGGGACACAAAATAAGCAAATACATGGCAAACATCCTGACAAGGGAAAGAATCCAACAAATTCAACCAAATGTCCCGGCAAGGGAATAATCAATAATGCTTTCTTTTCCTTACTTTTCTTATCTTATAATTCACCTTATTATTTTTGATCCAATGCTCCAAACAATCGAATAATCATTTACCGTTCACAGGTTATTCACAACATATAAAAACCCTCCAACAAACATGGAATTCATAGCCAGCTCATGATAATCACATTATAAGGACTCACGGTCATGCTAGACATCAATGTATAGGTACTCGTCATCATACCTATACATCATACTCGATCACATAGCAATTAGAAACAAGACTCAAATCATATTCCCTCAAACCATGGTTAAACCGAACACTTACCTCAGAGCCTTAAAATCCACTTAATCCTCAACTATTACTTTACCTCGTGGTTCCACCTCCAATTCGCTCGAATCTAATCACAAATTGCTTGAATGTATCAACAATTGCTAATGGAATTAATTTGAATGCATGAAAATGGATTTCCCAAAAATTTCCAAAATGCCCCCGGGTCCGCGTGGTCAAAACCCGAGGTTCGAATTAAGACCTGATTACCCATTCCCCCATGAACTCAGATATGTGATTTGTTTTGGAATCGGATCACAAATTGAGGTCCAAAACTCCCAAATTTAGGAACCCTAGTTCTACCCTAAATTCCCAAATTTCCCCATTAAAATCCTTGCTTTGAAGTTGAAATTATGATTAAAGATGTTAAGGAGTAAATAAAATAAATTAGAAATCACTTACCAATCATTTTGAAGAAGAACAATTGTTTGGAAAATCGCCTATGTTTCGGGTTTTGAAAAAGTGTAAAATAGCTAAAAATCTCACAATTATATACTTTACTGAAGGCTGGCGCGGACCGCACAAAAATGCCACGCGATCGCGCCGAAAAAGGGAAGAAAATTGACTCTCTGAACCTACCCAGAGCCGACCGCACTGATTTGTTGCGCGGCCGCGCTGGTGGACCTACACCTGGCCTCTCTGAATCTAGCCACGCGGACCGCACAGAAATGCATCACGGCCGTGCTGAGTTGTGTCTTGTTATTTTTGTTATTTTTAAGTCTAAGACCTCCTGTGACCTACTCAAAACTCACCCTAGCCCTCGGGGCTCCAAACTAAACATACACAAAACTCCAAAAATATCCTACGGACTCATCCGTGTGATCAAATCGCGCAAACACATCATAATTTATCAAATTAGGTCTCAAGACCACGATACCCTTCCAATATCCATGAAACATCAATTTTTACAGTTTCTAGCTCAAAACACGTCAAATAACGTCCAAATTTAACCAAACTTTACAGCAATTGCTTAAACCATATATAAGACATGTACCGGGCGTGAGGACCAAAATACGAGCCCGATACCACGGTCATTTAACAAATTTTCATTTCTATTTTTCTTAATAAATACAGAAAAATAATTTCACAGAAAAATGCTTATCACGGGATCTAGACCTCGGAATTCGACTTCGGGCACATGCTCGAGTCCCATATTTTTCTATGGACCTTTCGGGACCGTCCAATCTCGGGTTCGCGTCTGTTTACCAAAAATATTGACCAAAGTCAACTTTAATCATATTAATATCAAAATTCTTCAAACGTTTTCACAGGATTCACATATTTCAACATAAAAACTTTCCGGCTACGTGCCAGGACTGTGCACACAAATTAAGGTATGTATAAATGAGGTTTTCAAGACCTCGAAAGCACAGAGCGGATGAGAAAATAGGTGATGACCCCTTTGGGTCGTCATATAATGATAATTCTATTCTTTTCACGTTTAGTGTTTCAAAATTTATGATCTAGATACGGTTGGCAATGAGATTATTTATCTAGTATGTTGGAAGCTTTTTCAAAAACTTCAGCTATATAGTGCTGAAGTTATTACAAAGTTAACTAAATAACTTCAACATCTTCTACTAAAGTTTTTGAAAAAACTTTATGACAAAAATAATGAATCCAGGACAAAAAAACTTAAGCTTTAATGATGTTATTTTTATAAATAAACTAAATAACTTTAGCATCTTCTGCTGAAGTACTTGAAAAAGCTTATCTAGGACAAAAAAACTTAAGCTTATTTAGTGCTTGTTTTTATATGAACTAAATAACTTCAGTATCTTCTGCTGAAGTTTTTGAAAAAGCTTAATAACAAAACTAATGAATCCAGGACAAAAACACTTTAACTTATTTAGTGCAATTACAAATAAAAATTTCAATAAATAGAGAATAAAACTTCAGCTACTATGCTTAAATTCAGCAACTACTATAAAAACTCCAGCAAATAGAAAATAAAACTTCAGCTACTATGCTTAAGTTCAGCAATTACAAATACAAACTCCAGCAAATAGAGAATAAAACTTCTACTACTATGCTTAAGTTCAACAATTACAAATAAAAACTTCAGCACACTTGGTTCAACACACTTACTATTTTAGGTTAGTCTACTAGAATGCTCAAGTTTTGCGTGATTATCTTTGCTACTTCAGCCATGTATGCTGAAGTTACGCGAAAAAGTAGGTACGCTTGCAATTGTTTTGCAAAACGGGCACAAGTTAAAATGTGACCCAAAAAGCGGGTATAGATGCAAATCCCCGTTTGCTTTAGGCCCCAAGCTCTTGAGGCCCCCAAAAATTTAATATAGTAATTAATTTTATAGCTTAATTTCATATTTTATTTCATTCTTTTGAAAAATTTAAAGTATTGAAGTGACAAAAAAGGCTGATTCATCTTGATATCAATTACTCACTTCCCAATATATATGACAATATTCGGATTTTGAGAGTTGAATGAATTTTACTTTAATCGTATTTATTTATATGTCTTTTAAATATTTAAATAGTTATTTTTGTGACTTACATTACTTTTATATAGTTTTCAAGTATGTAAGTTTTTTTTAAAAAAATTACAGATTTAATATGTAAATGTACAGTCAAAATTAAAAATTTTGAATCTCGAAAACAAAAAATATCGCATAAATTGAGACACGGGAAGTTTGAAGAATAATACAAGATTTGTTATGCAGTGAGCCAATGATTGCTGAGGATATTTTCTTTGGGATATTTTCATATCTACAAGGCCTATAAGAATAAATAACATTTATTACAACCATTTGCAAATTTACATTACTATAAAAGATTTTCTCATATATATATATATATATATATATATATATATGTCATATATATATATATATATATATATGTCATGACCCCAATTTTTCTCTGTAAGATGTCGTGACAGTACCTAATTTCTAAGACTAGGTAAGCCTAACAAATATACAGAATAACTGAAATAATAATTTAAAAGCTCAAACTTCAACAACTATATAAAATAGAATCTTAAACTCAACATGTAGATCTCCCAAAATCTTGTGTAAAAATAAGTCACAAGCTCTAGATACAGTACTAAACAGTCATATACATCACCATGTATAAAAATATAAAGAAATAAGAAAAGAACATGATATAATCGGACTTCGAAGCCTGCGGATGCGAGCATGTGTACCTTGAAGTTTCACGACCCAATTTTCTCCCTCTGTGAACTGTCGTGAAGGCACCTAGTCTCTTCGACTAGGTAAGTATAGCACATTGCGGAAGTAAAATAAAAACATGAATATTAACTACTGACAGTACAATTATCTAATAAGCAACTAAATGCAACTCGGCATATACAACTATCACTTCAAAAAAGTACCGAACAATACCTAAAATCTAGAAACTCGCAAGTCACAAACTACTAAGATATTCTAACTATTCTATACATGATCTCTACAGAAAGAAAGAGAAATGAACATAAGGGGATAGAGGGGGACTCTGATGATCTGCAGGCGCGTGCAGTTGTACCTTGAAGTCTCCAACAAGCAGTAATGACTGCAACTAGTGATGAGGCTGGTACGATGAGCTTGTATCTGCACACGAAAAATATGTGCAAGAAAGGGCATGAGTACACCACAATGGTACCAGTAAGTTCCAAGCTTAACCTCGATTGAGTAGTAAAGAGATCAAGTCAGGGCCCTACTAGTATAAATATAATGAAATACTACTCAAATAATTATTACAGTAAAAAGAATGACGAAAATCTAACAAGAATAGGACTCAATGGAAGCCAACAACTCAGAACACAAGAAAAACGATAGGGTAATCTCCCGGGATACCGTCACGTACTCTCAAATATAGATATGGAAGGGATCTCCTGAAATACTATTTCGTAGTCCCAAAGTAAATATTCAGTGCTGGGGATCTCTTGAAATACCGTTCCGTAATCTCAAAATAAATATGCAGTACAGGGGGATCTCTCAGATTACTATTTCGTAGTCCCAAAGAATATATGCAGCTCAACCAATATACACAATAATTATAGCACGAGACCTATGCAACCAAGAGCTCTGATACCAACTTGTCACGATCCGGATTTCCCACCATCGGGAGTCGTGATGGAGCCTACTAACGGAGCTAGGCTAGCCAAACTTCAAACATTCTCTAATCAATCTCAACAATAAAAATATACTAAAAATAATTAAGTAAGTGGGGAAGACTGTAAGTTTAATAAAATAAAATCAAAATATGAACGTTTTAAATATATCTCTACCCAAAATCTGGTGTCACTAGCTCACGGACTACTAAAGAGTACTACAAACAAGTATGAATGAAAAGAAAATACATATGTCTGTCTCGGTACAATGAAAACAAACTGAAATAAAGGAAGGGACTTCGGCCTGCGAACGTCGGCTAGGCTACCTCGAGAGACCCTGGACTGAAGACAACTCCCGGAGATATCTTACTGCCGCTGCTGTCCAAAAGCTGCTCCAACACTGTGATCTAAAAATGCGCAGAGTGTAGCATCAGCACAACCGACCCTATGCGCTGGTAAGTACCTGGCCTAACCCCGACGAAGTAGTGATGAGGCTAGACAGAACTACCAAATCAACCTGTACAGTTCTCTCTCTCTCTATATATATATACACACACAATAAAAGATATATATATATACACACACACACAATAAAAGGAAAAGAAGTACCGAAACTAAACAGTTGAAAGGGAGGAAAACATGCTATGGGGGAGAACAATCCGAATATAAAATTCATCAGCGTAATTAAGAAGCAAGGCACAATAATAACTACCAAAGAATATAAAATTCAATTATTGCACGGCATTAACCTTCGTGCTTTTACTCTCATCTTCACCCAAAGCAATCGAATAAAATGCACGACGTCACCCTTCGTGCTTTCCCTCACATAACTCTCATTTCATGGCACGGAATGACCCTTCGTGCAAATATAGTCAAACCAGAGCACGAAATGTCCCTTCGTGCATAAATAGTCAAACATAACATAGAATGACCCTTCGTGCAAATATAATAAAAAATGGTACGGAATGACCCTTCGTGCATTATCACCCTTCCTCACCCAAACAGCAGTGACAACCAAACGGGCGAGATAAATAAACAATAATAAGAATGTTCTGGCAAGGGAAAAATACAAGTAACAACTAAGTCCCGACAAGGGAACAATAACAATAACTTTCATATCCCGGCAAGGGAAATATTCAATATATTCAAACCATCCCGGCAAGGGATTAATCACAACTCTTTCCAATACTTTCATCTCCTACTCAATAGTATTTATCATTCGAGCCAACGTTCCAAAGTATTAATATTTCATAATTTATCCTCAAACTCTTCACATTATGTAGAAATCATTATTTAGCTTGGAAGAGTTCCAAAATATATAAAAAAATAAGTGCAAACAAAGACACACAGTCATGCTAGACTCCGGTGTATAGACACTCGTCACCATGCCTATACATCGCACTCGATCATTTAGCAAATAGCAATTTATAATACTCTAATCCTATTCCCTTGGGCCAAAGTTAGATCAAATATTTACCTCGATCCGAAAATAGCAATCAAGTTTTCAATACCGTCTTTCCTCTAAAATCCGACTCCGAAACAATGATATCTACGCATAATTAATTCGATAGTATCAATTAGCGCTCAACAACATAATCCCAGAGCTTATAAATGATTTTCTAGCATTCTTCCAAAAATAGCAAAATCCGACATCGGCCTCACGTGGTCCAAACTCGAGGCTCGGACCGAAATCCAATCACCCATAATCCCACGAGTTCAAATATGTAATTTATTTCAAGGCTCGACCCCGAATTGAGGTTGAACCATCCAAAATTCCCAAAGCCCTAGTTCTACCCAAAACCCTTAATTTCTACCTTGAATTCATGATTTAGGGCTAGGAAATTAGTGTTTAGATTAAGAAATTATGAGGGAATGAAGTTAAGATCACTTACCCAAAGAGCTATGGAGAACAAGAAGCTTGAAAATCGCCTATGGAGTGCCTAAGGGAGGAGCTCGTGTGAAGTAACGGGAAAAATCACAAAATGGATTCTGTTTTTAGCTTTTAAATTATTGTGCTATACGTTCGCGACACAGAGGCCGCGTTCGCGAAGAAGGGGGACCTGGAGTGCATCGCGTTCGCAAGGGTGTGATGCGAACGCGAAGAACTAAAATTTTAGGGGGAGGGGTCCAGGTTGGTCTACGCGTTTGCGAGAGGAGGTATGCGAACGCGTTGAAGAGGGTCAAGAGTACTATACGCACCCGGGGAGGGTACTGCGAACGCGAAGGAGCGGGGATGATGGCAATGCGAACGCGAGCCTGGGGCCGCGTTCGCGAAGAGTAAAACTGGTCTTGCATTTTTTTTGAAGAATGTGATGTGTTTCTAAGTTCAAACCCACCCCGAACCACTTATGGATCACTCCCGAGCCCTCTCTCCCAACCAAACACACACGCTAACTCAAATACATCCTACGAACTTGTTCGAGCGATCAAATCGCAAAGATAACATCAAAATCAAAGAATCAAACCCCAAAACTTATGATTTTCATTTTAAAGTTCATCAACCTCTAACTTTAGATATTTAGGTCCGAAATACGTCAAACAACGTCCGATTTCGACCAAATTTCACAGAAAGCGCTTAACGCATATTTACGACATGTACCGGGCATCAGAACCAAAATACGAGCCCGATACCTTAGTCTTTTAATCAATTTTCATTTCCATTTTTCCTTAACAATTTCAGAAAATAATTTAATAGAAAAATTCTTTTACTCGGATTCTGGACCTCAGATTCCGACTCCAGGCACATGCCCGAGTCCCATATTTTTCTACGGACCTCCTAGGACCGTCACAACGCCGGTCCGGGTCCGTTTACCTAAATTGTTGACCAAACTCAACTATATCAATATTAATATCAAATTTCTTCAAATTTTTCACAGTATTCACATATTTTAACATAAAAACTTTTCGGATTCACGCCCGGACTGCGCATGAAAATCGAGGCAACTAAAAGCGAGGTTTCCAACCTCGGAAGCGCAAAAAAGAGAGAATTACGGTGATGACCCTTTGGGTCGTCACAAACTATGTGCCTTATTACGTGGATTACAATTAGCATGGCATCATTAATTCATCCCATTAGAAATCGACGTGGATATTACGGAGGTAATCTCGACGCTAAATCATCACAATTTTCATTACTCATCAATACTAATGGAATGTAGGTGCTTGCTCTAGCAATTGGATAACCCAAACATCAAGCACATATACAGGGAGCAGAATAGCATCGCAGATAAACTTGCACAATATGGAGCCACACACACCTCAATGGAACATACATCCATTCTACAACAACCACCCACCTTTTTGAATCAATTGGACGACTAAAGAGGTAGTGCTCACACAAGAAACGTCGCGATGCCTACATCAACAAACAAGATATCCTTTTGTATGCATGAACATGATAGTGTCGATAATATTGTAGGTCAACCTATAAATCATTATAGCGATCCAAATATTATTTTTTTCCGTAACAATCAGCAAAAAGATTGTTACATTCTGCTCCTTGTATTGGCTCTCGTTTAATTTAATATAATTTCATCTGTTGATCAATATATATATATATATATATATATATATATATATATATATATATTACAATAAACCTATTCCAAAATTTAAAGATCAATTTTAACTTTTGAGAAAGAACCGGGTTGAAGTTGCCTCGCTAGAGAAGGTGGGCCTATCCATTTTTGTAGTCCGAACTCCATAGAACACACCATTTCCTCACATCGACATGTTTCAAGCACATGCTTAACTACAGGTCCCTCAGTCTATGAGGACCGAAATTCCTAACTAGAATCAGCGATTCACTTCAGCTAGTGTTCACAAACCGGAACTATAAGTTTCTCCTCCCATTCAAGCTCCCGACATCGTAATTAATCTTCAAAATTCAGCTTAGACTTGTTAAAATTTCAATGTTTTGCACTCTCATGTACAATTTACGGACAAAATCTCATTGTTTGAATGATCCTATTATTCAAAGTGAATGATAAACCCTAGGTACGTTACTCTTCAAAATTTGATTTTGAAACTTGTTTAGGTTTTTTTTTCTTTTTTTTTTTTTTTTTTATTTGTTTTCCAGGTTATTGAGCTAGCTATGGAGATGGAATTGTTCACGGAGGCATTGCCGGAAGATGAAACCTGTTCTTTTGATGAAATTAATGGCGTAAGTTTTGTCGTCACACTCGGTTAATTGGTATTGCTATGTAACCCGTGGGTCTAAACAGAAAAAAACTAAATAATGAATTGTAATGTGCCTAATCATTTGATGTACATTTTTCTTTCTGAAAATGGACTATGGTCCCAGATGCATTCTTTTCAGTTCATTTATTGAAGATATGATCCTTATATTTAAGCATATATGTATTTCAATGCAGGATTATTCGAGTTTGGGCGGTGAAAGATGTGGGATATGTATGGATGTTGTCATTGACAGAGGAGTTTTAGACTGCTGTCAGCACTGGTATTTACATCACTCTACATGACATTAGAATAGAAAAGGAAACGACTGTAGTTTGACATAAATGGATTGTTCAGCGCATTTTTATTTGATATTCCATTGGCTTCTCCCTTTTGTCGTGTTATGCATTGTTCTCTTTCTTCTTTCCCTTAGGCGAAATCAGTTGACTTACTCTTCTCTTCATGCAATCTATTTACGCAACACTTTCCCTTCACGACAAGCCTAGACTTACTATTTTTTATGATCACATCTTTTCATATGTGCCTGTAATAGTATGTGGAAGTTTCAGTGCCTGGCGCATGCATGAAAAAGTTTTTCTTGGGTGTTAGTTATGGTTTGTTCTCTTTAAGTAGATGTTTTGAAGAATAGTTCAGTTATGACATTTCAATGTTTGTCTAAATTATTTATGACTTGTCAGCATATTTTCACTCTGGTAATCAGCTGTATTCTTGATTGGCCTTGTTGTTTGATACTTTGTTTTGTTGGTGATACCACATCACCCGAAATTATGTGAATTTCCAGTTCCATGGCTTTTGTCTTCCTGTTCTGTAACTGCATATGATGAGTTGTGTGATATTGTGAGACCAATTACCGTACCATAGGAAGTAAGGTTTTAGTTAAACGTTTGTGAATGTGGACATTACTCAGATTAACATGTCAAAATACTTTTTTTTATCCAACCTCTAACTGCTTGTACAAATACAAATTATGTCCTAAGCTCTTTCTTTAAATTTCAGGTTTTGTTTTACATGCATTGACAACTGGGCTACCATCACAAACTTATGCCCACTTTGCCAGAGTGAATTTCAATTGATCACTTGTGTGCCTGTGAGTAACTGAAATTATTGTTGTTGTTTCACATTGTTTTTATCCTATTTTTCAATTCATTAATGAGTTCAAAAGTGTCTTAGTACATACTCCGTACTTATCATTTAATAGTTTGATCTTTGTTTGCTGATGGTTCTGAGGTTCTTTTTCCCATCTTAAGTCAGTTCTGAAAGCTTTCATGAATTATAGTATATGATCATCGAGGAGCCCAACTAATGCTTACTAATTTTCATGAAGGTTTTTGATACCATTGGGGGCAGCCAGACTGATGAGGATTTATATACCAGGTATAGTTTTAGTTTTTGGTTCTCTTTCAGATGTATAACAATCCACTACATCTTTTTCAGCGATGGTCGTTATGCATTGCTATAAAAGAAAGATTCACTTAGATTCATTTTCGTGTTAATTTGATTGGAGGAAAGAAGAGAGGAACCTTATAGTTGGCAAAAGCACTATCTGCAACTCTACACTTGATGTAAGAAGCAACATGCAATGGGGAGTTGATCGTGAATGTGTGGTCTTGAAATTGTTCGAGTTATAAGATTGAACAACATGTAATATGGATCTGCTAGCCACAAATAAGGAATATGTGATGAACCTAAATAATGCCACTAAACGAGATAACTTGAGAAAGCCTCAGTTTAGCTGGCTCAAAGAAAATCACTTGGCAATGACAAGTGAAGATCTAATTCTTTTTGCAAATCCTTAAAACCCCTACATATGTATTTCTCCTCAAATGTGAGAACTCGAAAGTGTCAGTCGTGTCTGCAACTCTACACTTGATGTAAGAAGCAACATGCTATGGTGAGTTGATCGTGAATGTGTGGTCTTGTAATTGTTCGAGTTATAAGATTGAACAACATGTAATATGGATCTGCTAGCCAAAAGTAAGGAATATGTGAAGAACCTAAATAATGCCACAAAATGAGATAACTTGAGAAAGCCTCAGTTTAGCTGGCTCAAAGAAAATCACTTGGCAATGACAAGTGAAAATCTAATTCTTCTTGCAAATCCTTAACACCCCTACGTATGTATTTCTCCTCAAATGTGAGAACTCGAAAGTGTCAGTCGTGCTGGTTCAAAGGAAATCATTTGGCAGCCACCAGTGAATTTTGCATCTTTTTGCAAATCCTGAAGATCCCTACCTGTATATTTCGCCACGAATGCGAGAAAATGGGAAAGCCTCAGTCGTGCTGGTTCAAGGGAAAGCAGTTGGCATTCACAAGTGAAATTTAATACCTTTTTGCAAATCCTTAAGACCCCTACCTATAGGTTTCTACTCTACCTCAAGGGATTGTGAGATAAGATCTTCACAACTCCTTCTTCCTTCTCGAAATGGATGCTAAATATTTTCTACAATTTGTATTAGGAACTTTTCTTGTGCTTCATGATTCTACACGGCTGACCTAATGACTATCTGGAATACTCAAAGAGTTCTACTTATAAGCTCTTTCTACGGCCATGTTTTGGTCATTGGTATAGGCATATGATGGTGTTTTCCAACCACTTCCATAAGTAGCTGCATAGTTGCAGCTCATAGGATGCTGCAAATGTGTACATTTAGATAACTCCTTCACTATTATCAGAAATCTCAACTTTCTTTTTGAAGCTTATGCTGGATTTTTTAGATTTGCATAGTTGCTATTTGAAGTGCTCTTGCAGCCTTCTGTATCATTATTGCTCTTCCTTAGTTTGAAAACTTTGGACCTTGAGGTTTAAGGTTGTTGAGTATGGAAATGGTGAAAGCTTCTAGCCATAGTCGAGTTTTAAAACTTAACATCCTAAACTTTCTTCAGAGATACATTAACCAAAAAAAATATTTTCTTCTCAGGTACTCAAGCATAGATCTTCGATCTTATATCATGTATATCTTTTGAGAAGATTTAATTTAATAATGTTCATTCTCTAGCTGTGGTTTGATTAGTTGCAGGAATTTACAATCGAGTATAACTTTCTGATCTTTGCAGAGATGATGATTGGTCCATTGAGGGGAAGACTAATACTCTTTCATTCCCATCATACTATATCGACGAGAATGTGAGTTACCCTGTTCAATTGACTAGAATAATTGTTGTCCACCTTGCTACTAGCACCTCAAATCTCGGTGGGAGCCATACCCATGGAAACCGATAGAGAATAAATACACTGTGAAATCTCATGACTTTCGTTTGATCAGCTTAGAGTTGTTGAGATGCCTCCTTGGTTCTGTTTTTTCTCTTTTCCTAAATCCTAGTTTTCTCTCTTGGGGGCTGGTTTTATGCGAATCATGTAAATCTGTGTTACTTTTTCACTTTTTAAAGATGCAACATAGTGTGTGATCTCATTTCGTATTTCCATGTTCCAGTGCACCAAATTGAAATTCTTATTGGTGAATGTATGGTTTTATGCACCGAAAAGCTGATATTGTATTTCTTGTGACCTTCACTGCTGTCATATCAGTAAGATACACTTGTATATTAATGAAAAAGAATAGTGGTTGTCTCTTCTTGGAATCTTTGAAATCTTACGGATTTTTTTTGGGGGTTTCCATGACTCTATTTTTGTCATATTGTGTTATAATTTTGGAAGTCAACTTTTTATCTGTAATTACTACACTTTGTCTTTTCTAGGCAGTTGTCTGCTTGGATGGAGATGGCTGCAAAGTTCGGGCCGGATCAGTTACAAATGAAGATCTGAATGTTGATACGTCAATTGCTTGTGATTCATGTGATATATGGTATGATAATATATCAATTTTCTTAATCTAATAGTATGTTTGCTAAAATAATTACCAACTGCTTAGTTGAATTGTTCTATGTTCTGGATTATGTGAAGATGTCAAGATAAGATACAGCCCTATGTTATTTTGTCGTCCTTCCCAGTCTTGCTTAGTGCCTGTTTAGAGCATGTTAGAATTTGTGTGTGCAAAGCACTGATGGAACAGAATATTGTGATTATTCAGAGGGTTTATATAAAATTGATAGCATTGTTCTTGTGGAACTAAGATTCAGTATGGAGAGTGATCTACGGATGGATGTTATAAGCTTTTGCAACTTGGAATTTGATGAGAGCTTGAGAAGCACTCCATGGGCCTCGTAGGGCACTCTTTATGTTTATTGTGAACTTCTTGAAATATTTTACATATTCTACAAAAAGTTACTACGTCCATCTCAAAATTTGTCCAACTTTTACTTGCACAGTGATACCTAAACGGATATTCTTGTTGCCTATGTTAGACTAATCCATATTGGTTGATGGAATGAACTGTTGTCTCCTCATATGATATTGAATTGGACAATCCTAATCTCTTGGCCTAGTTTTTGAGGCTTGAGTTAAATCCAATATCCATTTTTGTTAGCATTGTATCAGAGATAGACCCATCTATGTTCTTTGTTCACCCAAAGCAGACAATACCTTGACGGTTGGGCCTGGGGCGTGACAGGTGGTATCGAAGCTGGTACCTCCCTAGAATGGTGGTGGGGCGAATCTCAACGAGGATGGTGAGTCCCTAAGGGAGGGGGGGGTTATTGCAACCACCTAGGGACCGCTGGCGGTTGAACTCGAAAGGGGGTACTTTATGTTGTGAAACTTGCCTTACGCAGGTCACACATTGGAATGAGAGGAAAAAGTTAGGGGTCATGTAAGCGCGAGTTTATGATTCAACCGTTGAGACGTCTTTTGGATTAAACCCAAAGAGACAAAACTGTGAGGCCCAAAAGCTTTTAGGTGGCCTAGAGGGGTCAGGCCAAAGCGGATAATACCTTGACAATTGGGGCTAGACCATGACACTCGCCCGCCCAACCAATTATTTCAAAATTCTTTTTAATATGTTTGTTATCCTGTCTCTTTTGCATGACCAACTCTGGAGGCACCACTCTCACCTCCACTGATAACGCGACATAATTGTCTCTTTTTCTATGATCATTGTGTTAGCACTCTTTCGTTGATCATTCTTAGAACGCTGCCTCTTCTGCCCAGTATTCTGGAAACTTTAACAAGCAAAATGTTTTTTCAAGATTCTTTGCGTTTCTTTTTTCTTAATGGTATCAGAGTTGGGTATTTAGTCCCTCCTTTGAAGATTGGATTTGAGGTCAACAACAACAACAAGTAGGGGTGTGCATTCGAATCGGTTTATCGATAAATCGAATCGATTATTTCTTATCGAAATCGAAATCGAAAAAATCGAAACCTTATTGAAACGATAACGATAAGCATATGTACAAATCGATAATCGATAAGTAATTATCAATAAAGGTCAAAATCGAATTGATAAATCGAATACACACCCCTAAACTGTAGACACTTGTAAAATGAGTCATTACCTATTTATGTAGATTAATGTAACTTACAGAATGTATATATATTCCGCTACTTTTTTGAAAGCGGCTATACAATATCATTTTCCCTAATCTATACCCTTTCTTTTACCTTAAGTCCCTTACCCTATTATTTTATATACTCCCTCCGTTTCAATTTATGTGAACCCATTTGACTGGGCACGAAGTTTAAGAAAAGAGAGAAGACTTTTGATCTTGTGGTGTAAAATGAGGCACCTTTATTTTGTGTGGCTATAAATCATTGCATAAAGGCAAATTGTTTCCAAATAAGGAAAGAGGTCATTCTTTTTGGCACGGACTAAAAAGGAAATAGGTTCACATAAATTGAAACGGAGGGAGTATCACATTTAAGGAATGATCATATTTAAAGATCAAATGAATGAAATTCAAATTAATGGAAAACAGAATTAGCCGTGATGATGTATTTTTTTTTATACCGTTGGAGTGTTGGTGGCATACATTTGATCCCTTATTTTAGTTTTGTTGCATGTGCTTGTTGACACAATTTTTATGTTATAAATGGTGTTCCTTATTTTAGCTTCTTTTTGTCCATATTAGTTAGGCGCGTTTATAGCGATATACTTTCCGTGGAACCGCGCAAATTTCCTTATTGGTGTAATCGATAACCGAATTGATAAGCCCCCAAAATCGATAAATTGAAAAAATCGAAACCTTATTGAAACGATAACGATAAGCATATGTACAAATCGATAATCGATAAGTAATTATCAATAAGGGTCAAAATCGAATCGATAAATCGAATGCACACCCCTAACAACAAGAAGTCCAGTGAAATTGCACAAGTGCGGTATAGGGAGGGTGAAGTGTACGCATACCTTACCCCTACCTAATGAAAATTCTGCTTTTGTTCTTTTTGGTATAAAACTTTTGGGTAGTCCACTGAATTTTCGGTCACTTTTCCCAAATAGTCTAGTTTTCATTTGGTTCTCTATGGTATCAAAGTTTGGAAATTAAGTCCCTTTGATCACTGTATTTTGGGTCACTGTTTTGATAAGTCATCATCTCTCTCTATGATATTTGAGTTGTGTATTTAGTCCCTCCTCAAAGTTGTGTATTTAGTCTCTTCTCTAATCATTGTGTATCCGTCATTGTTCGGAAAAAAGACTTCTTTGCTTCTCTTTCTTTATGGTCACAGAGATATGGTACTAGTGCCTCCTTTGAACGTGGAATTTCCCGACAATGTTTCAAAAGATGTCTCCACCTCCTCCTTATGGCTTCGTGGTTGTGCCATTGTCGAGTTGTTTTTTTCTCACAACAGTAATGATGAGATAAAAGCTGATCTGACATAGTCAATTTCGCTTTCCAGTTTTAATCTGCAAAACCAAGTTACTTCATTACCTTATTTTTTTGGTTTCCACTCGGTATCTGGTACCTGCATTGGGGCCTCGATTAATCTTGATTCGCACATAAGGCCCATAAAGAGGAAGTACTCAATAGCAAAATATGGAGGGCAAAATAACTGGTGTACTAGACAAAGCAACTCACCCCTGGGACAGGGCCTTGGAAGCACTTCTCAATACTATGGGGGGAGTTTGAGCTCAATTCAAAATTCAAGCTGGCAAATGGATCATAATTATTATTCTGGAAGGACAAGTGGCTGGGGCCTGTGGCTCTAAAGGATGAGTTTCTGAACCTATATAGAATAGCAAGCAATCAGGGATCCTATGAGGGTCAGAATTGGAATAACAACACTTGGGATCCTCTTTTCAGAAGGAACTTTCAAGACTGGGAACTGACTGAACTAATGGAGCTATATGCTAAATTACTGTCAATCCACATGTCAGGGATAGTCTTCAATGGGGGAATTCTGAAGAAGGAGCTTTTACAGTCAAGAAAGGATATGCTCTTTTATGCTCCAACAAAGAACTGATTGATAACTGGTCATGGAAGCTAATATGGAAGACCAAGTTACCTCCCAAAGTGATCTGTTTTTGCTGGCTAGCTTTGTATGAAGCTTGTCTTACTCAGGATAACCTACGTAAGACAGCATTCCGACTGTAAATAGATGCTACATGTGCAGAATGGACTTCGAAAGTTTAAGGCATCTGTTTTTGCATTGTCTAGTAGCAGCAGATATTTGGAACATGTTCCGATCTATTTTCGGGATAGCCTGGGTCATGCCTTACTCCATCAAAGATGAATATGAAAGTTGGTGCTATTGGAAAGTTGGAAAACTCATCAAAAAGACTTGGTTAATGGTGCCTGCCTCATTTTTTTGGTGTATTTGGAATGAACGAAACCGTAGGTGTTTTGGATGGGATCTCAACTTCAAATCATGCTCTTAAAGCTAAATGTTTAGTGGAGTTATTTAGCCTGTATCTAGCTGTGAAAAACTTTCAGAACATGTATGCTCCTTAGTTCTTTGTATCTGAGCAATCACCTTTTACCCTATTGTAATTTTTGTTTGCATCTTCTTGATGCCTTTAATGAAAGCTCTATTACTTCATCAAAAAAAGAAGAGGAAGTGCTCCCTACAAGATTTTTTTCATTCCCAAGGCACAAAATCGATACTTCTAGTTGAGGGTGAAGATATCCTATCCATCCCACTACAACCCTTTTGTAGTTTATACTTTGAATTTGAGGGAGCATTTTGAAAGTTCAGATAAAGTTATCTTTTTTGGTTAACTTCGACATATCTAGAATTATAGAATTCGCATAAGAGAATACTAAAGAATATTTCAAAACATTATAGAATATTTTGTATTCAGTGGTAGAATATTTACTTACCCTAAGTTGTTTGGACTCGGGTGCGCGTATCCGATAGGGGGACGGATCCGAGTATCCGATTCAGCATAATCTAAATTTTAAGATTTGGGGGTGCGAATCTGGATATAGATACGAGTGCGAGGATTCGGCTAATTAAAAATAGAGCTATAAAAATATTGTAAAGTTTGAGAGATATTCTATGGAAAACTTACATGGATATTGTAAAGTTCAATCTTTCATTCTCCAAAGATGGACATTATTCTTTCATTGTCCTAAATCTGCTTTATTTTTGATTTTGAGAAATCAAAATCTCGATTTCCCCCAAATTTGTCGATGTACTCCAGTCAAAGTGTCCAAAGTCAGCTGACCGAATTCGGAACGTATCCTGTCCCCGTCCTCGTATTTGGATGGGGATGGTACCAAAAATCGAAGAGTCCACGCAACTTGGTACCTACCAAGTTAGAGTAGAGAATACCTATTTACCATCAATGTTGTGAAAGGCTCTCTTGAGGCGTGCTTAAGCCATGAAGCGAAATAGGTTCTATTCTTTGCCTTGCTTAATCAGTGCTTCAGTGCAGGCACAAAGGCACTAAGGCTTACATATCATTGCTCACGTGTCTATCTTAAAGAGGACCATACTAAACAATAAACATTTTACCCAATTATAATTTTTAATTATAACTTTGTTGTTTTTGGGTTTATGGTAATTATTTTGAACTACACACACACACACACATATATATAAGCTCGTGCTTTATTTGCATTTTGCGCTTAAAGCCCCAATTGACTTTAGCGCTTTTTTTCTCGCTTTTAGTCTTTGATAACCCCACTTGTGGGATTATATTGGGTTGTTGTTGTCGTCTTCTTTGATAACAGCACTGCACCATATTGTATGCAACCTAAGACTTCTATATAAGGAGTCGTTCTTGTGCATTGTTACTAAACCAATCAAGAAATCTTCTCTCTTTTCTCATTAAAATGCAACGTCGTTTGCTTTTATATGATAGTCTAGACATATTTTAACATTCTCCAATCATTTTTATAAATATTAAAATAGTTGATAAGTTAAGTTACAACTTACAACCGTTAGGTACATGAGGTATCTTATCAGTAGGTCTGATAGCTCAATCAATTGTCATTTTCCTTGATATTTAATGCAAAATGTGAGTTTCTTACCTGATTATGATACACAATTTCTAAAAAACTGCTTATGTATCTTCTAAATGATATAATCACTTTCTCCAGCAGTGGGATTCTCTGTTACATTTTCTCCTAATGTAAACTTTCTTAAACTGAGAACGTGTTTCATATCGCCGCAGTTCTTAATTTCTCTATTTTTCTCTAGGGTTTCTCCTTTGATTGATTCTTTGCATATGTTTGTGTAGGTATCATGCCTTTTGTGTTGGATTTGACACTGAGGACACTTCTGAAGGTTCATGGCTATGCCCAAGGTAAGCATGGATATTTAGTTCCACATTTCCTTTTTATGTGTATTTAGCAGCTGGACATGTGTATGTTTTTTTTTCTTGATAACCATGGTGTCTGAGCTAGCTTGCATGCACCTCGATTAACCACAGCACACCTGAACATGTTTATATTTCTGTTAGCTGTTTTTTTTTGTGCGTGCGTGACTTGTGTGTTGTTGAGACTATGCAAAGATTACTCATGATTTGTACTTAGCTACTGCAATTATGTCTTGAATATTTAGAATTTATAATCTTTCCTAGAATCATAATTTGTAGTTTATCTAAAATCTAATCTTTGTAATTTACTAAGAATCTCCAACCATGTTTGAGGGAATAACCAAGTTTTACAATCTTTTCAGTATACTCTATTTAATTATCATGCTATCAGATTTAGGGAATCAAACCAGCTTTTTGAAAATCAACAGTGTAGTTGAAAAGGCTCTTCAGTAGTCTTCTAGGCTGACCACATTCATGGAAGAAGCGGAGAGCACCTACAACCTTTGTCTAGAGTTCCGTACTCTTAGCTGCTATCTTCACATACTGATCAACTTTGGTTGATGCGTGTCCATATCAAATTGGACGGCTCCTTTGGAGCCGGAAACTCATTTTCATCTGTAACCACCTTCTGATTTATTCTACATGGATAAATTCTTCATGAATCTAACTAATCTAACTAGGACTTTGAAAGTTGAAATCCCGGCTTTCCCTCGTCTGGCTTTGCATCAGCGCTCTCACTTGAGGTTGGGACCCCTTCTGACTACAGTCCATTGTGTTTTGTGCTCTTGGGCCCTCCTTTTCGGTGATTTTTGCTTTGTTTCTTGTCTTTGTTCTGCATTTTGTTGAGAAGTAAAAAGGCAAAAAGTTTCATCTAAAAGAGGGATGCACGTCGACTCCCCAGGGAGTTTCTTTCTTCATTGACACTCTATCTCACCAATATGTTAGAGAAAGGTGATTCTGGAAGATGAGTTATATTTGCATTAACAATATACCATAGGATGCTTCTTCAGTTTGATATTACAAAAATAACAACAACCCAATATAATCCCACTAGTGGGGTAAAGAATGTATTTTTGCATGGTGAACTAGTCAAGCAGGTGATATAGAGTAACCATTAGGGTTTGTTGCTCAAGGAGATTCAAGCTTGATATGTCTATGATGGTCATTATAGCATCATTTAGATGTTCAATTCCGTGGTCCAACTGCTTGGATGACTCAAAGTAAAGCTGATCATATGGAAAGTTAAAATACCATACAAACTAGCATGCTTTACTTGGTTGGTGGCTAATGAAGCAGTACTTACTCAGGAAAATCTTAGGAAAAGAGGATTGCCAATTTGTTCTAGATGCTATTTATGTCGACAAGATGCAGAGGCAATTGGCCATCTGTTTCTACATCGTAGAGTGACCAGACAGTTGTGGGAATTGTTCATCAACCTAAGGGGTATTAGGTGGACAATGCCAGGAAGAACATGTGAACTTCTGGAAAGTTGGAATATAGGGGGAAATTCCTCTAACAAAGACAGATGGAATTGTCCCAGCAGCTATTTGGTGGACAGTATGGAAGGAGAGGAATGCAAGATGCTTTGAAGATACAAGTAGCTCTACACAGAAGATTAAGATGAATTGTACTCTTCTTTTTAGTTATTGGTGTAAATTAGAATATATTGATGACCATGATTCAATAATAGAAGTCTTAGGCTCCTTGTGAGAAGAACAAGGATGTTACGCTTTTGGTTTTTGCCTAAGTTCTACATGATGTACATTTTGGCTCCTAGCACAATTTTTGTGCTGATGATTTAATTAATATATTAGATATGTTACCTTTTCAAAAAAAAAGTAAAGCTGATCATTCAGTGTTCTTCCATCACGATACCCGACAGTCTGTGATGAAGTTATCATGGTGGCAATGATCATAATGTGACAACTGTTCAGAAGCTTTTAAACCAAGTTGCAAAAGTAAGATACTTTCTAGGCATTGGAGTAGCATTGTCCAAGACAGGTGATGAACAACAAGAAAAGCATTGTTCAAGACGGACATTGCTATCTTAGAAAGAAACTCACTTTGGACATCTTCGAGGAAACATGCATGTTGTATTGCTAACAGTGGATACTCTTGTGGATCCAACTGTCATGTTGTTGCTATGGATCCAACTATCATGTCGTTACTGGACAGGGGTGCCACTGGAGGATCATGGCAAGTACCAGGGACTAGTGATAAGCTAAATTATCTCAAGGACACACTATCAAATAATTCATTGGCTCATTGCAATGGGTGTGGTTAGTTAGTTTCTCCATGCTTAGTATAGTGGTTATTGGATGTATTAATCTGCATTCTCAAGTACATCAAAGGAGCTTTAGCATAATGTTTGTTATATGAAAACATGGGTCTTTCTGGGTACTATGATGTGGATTGAGCAAGTTCTCCTTCAGATGGACAATTTACTTTGAAGGAAATATACTCTCGGGAGTGAAAAGCATCAATTATGGAAGTAGAACAGCGAGCTACGCCCCTTGTAGCTTGTGAATTTATCTAGTTGAAACAATTTCATCAAGAGTTGATGTGTAATGTAGTTAAACAGATGAAGCTGATATGTAATTAGATCATCTCAATCCATTTTTCCATAAAAGAACATAAAGATGAATTTTCATTGTACTAGATAGAAAACTAAAAGTGGATGTATTGTCATCGGTTTCGCCAACTCAAATTACCAACTTGCAGATGTTTGTATTAAACCTTACAGGTCCGCATATTGAATATATTGTAGCAAGTCTAGACATATAACATGTAGGATCCAGCTTGAGGGGGATTATTAAGATTATGCAAAGACAATACTTGATTATTTACCTTCTTCAAAAAAAAAAACAATACTTGATTATTTACTAATTTAGGTGCTGTGATCATGCCTAGAATATTTAAGATCTATGTTGCGCGCACTCTCCAATCTATGTTGCGCGTACTCTCCAAAATAGCGCTGTACTAATGTCGGATCCTCCGAAAATGCACTATTTTTGAAGGATCCGACACGCACCCACTGACATTTTCGGAGAGTCCGAGCATTCAGGATTAGTTAGGATCTGTTGTCTTGCTTAGAATTTAAACATAAAATTTGTAGTTAGCCTAAATTGCCATCTATAAAAATATTTCCTTCTAATGCCTTCTATATAGATTTTTCTTTGGATGGTGGAGGTTGATATTTTCATCTTGAGCACCTGCAGTGGTTTTAAACATCATTCTTATCATTATCTCACTATGCAGATGTGTCGACAAGATACCCGAAAGTTCAGTATCTAACAAGAAGTTTGGTCCAGAAAATGCCAGCAATAACTGTTTGATTGAGGCTTCTTTTTCAGGGGAAGTGTCTGTATCTGTTGCTGATGCTGGTGAGACGGCTGTGGTCGTCTCGATTGTTGAGAGGAACAAACAGGGTGAAGTACCAGACAGAAACCTTTCAAACCTAGATCCTAAAGAGGCTATAAACACTGGCATTTTGATCCCGGATTCTGTTCCTGATACTCCCAATATAGAACTGTCCTTGTCACAAAATGAATGTCCAGATACAGCGCAGCTTTCTGCCACCCCTGTGGATGTGAAGCCTGATGCATCGACACAGTTATTTAGTGACGAACTGATTCAACCAAATCTTGATCTTCATCTTGGATTGTCAGTGAACTCATTTTCAGCATGTAATGGTATGCTTACATGTTTTGGGAATATCTTTTGTTCCTTTGAATTGGGAGATCTATCTTAAGATGGGGCCGATAAAACAGCTCAGTTATTAATGTTTTATGCATCTCCAGTAGACACAAAAGATACGAAAGTAGCTGGAGATCAAGTACTTCAAACTGCACGACAGAAGAATGCGTTGGGATGCCCTCGTCCAGGTATGACAGTAGCAAGTAGCAACACCTTTTCCAAATATTTTGTTCTTGAGGACTGTTGCTTTCTGAAAAACTTTAGTTCATCATAAATTTTATTGAGATGTACATATGTGCTTGCATATTTTTCTTCTCTGAAGTGTTTGTTGTTGATGTGTCAGGTGAAAAAGTGACGCCTGACAAGAATGAAGACAAGGTTGTGGCTTCCGGTGCAAAAAGAAAGCGCACGGAAAACAGGTATTATGCAATCAAACCTCTTCATTTGATTTATATAGGATTATTTTCTGATTATCTTAAAGTTCGAATCCTGATGCTAGGCATCCAGTCTACAAAGTTGTAACTATATCCTTGTGATGATCTTTTCTTTACATGGGTTCTTTAAGTGGCCTGAGCTCATGTTACCAGTGACTAATTGGCAAAACATGTGGCCACTAGTTGTGCGTCATCTGCGTGACTCCCCTGGACTTGACCCTGGCATACATATTAGTAATTGAGATGTTCCATGTGACTCAACAACTTTTTATCTTTTTTTTTTTTAAAACTATGCAAGACATAGCAACTAAAGATAGACATCGAGTTGTAATGCGCCCCCATATAATTGTGATTGGATATGTTTTAAACATATAGACAATTCCCGACATTACATGCAGTCTTCTAGTTGCATATTGATTTTCTTATGCTTCGTACTGGTTGGATTTCCTTGTTCTCTTTCTAAGTGATAAAGGCATGTTAAGCCTATTAATTAGGCGGAAATGCTCAGACTCTTCAAAGACATAAGCTACCTGACCTGGAGTTCTTTTTGAATTTTCTTGCGCACTGACAAGGTCTTAATTGCCTAATCTGGTATTCCAAATTTATTCACCTAAAATACTTTTTGAAAGTGATTCAATGTTTCTTTCCAGTTTCCCCGTGCATTCATGTGTATTGGGTTCTCTTAAAGCTTAATCTTATGACATGTTCAGCCGTTGACTGAAGTTATGTTTGTACCAGAAAGAAGGCTCTGGTGGGGGTAATACAGTATTATTCCAGCAGTAATAATATTCAATGTCTCTCCTTAAGGAGTTGTATGCCTCTCCTTGGGAGTTGACTGTAGAGGGGGAGTAGATGGGGTGCTGTAAGTAGCACCTGCTGGGATCACTTAGAAGATAAATATAAAAATATAATCCTGAGAAGCTTGAGTTGTAAGTAGCTATCACCAGTCTATTTGTTGTCGTGGTAAGCACTAGTCTGGTGGAGATATAACAATCATCAAATGCTATAGAAGATAAGTCAAAATAACTACTATCTGCTATCATTCTATCTGAAACCTGGCAATGTCAAATGTTCAACAACTGTGGCATTCTTTATTAGGTTCGCATTTGTCCTTGCATTTCTTTAGGATTACTTATAGTTACTCTGATTTGATTGCAGAAATGCTGATGATGAAGGCATTAGTGCCAAGGCTGAGTCTGCCTATTATCCGAACAGAGTTAAAATCGAGGGAAGCAGTGAGCTAATTAATACAAAGGACCAACCTCCAGGATCTGTTTCAGACAACTCTGATAAATCTCGAGTAACCATCTTGAAGGATGACAAACTGAAATGTAAACATAAAAATCTTGGCACTGACATAATGGATATAGTTCAAGGAACAGGTCGTAAAACTTTGAAGAAACTTGCACATCGCAATCAGGATGGAATGTCCTCCAAACAAAGAGAAAATGCAGCTCGCTTGAGGGTTAAAAAGATCATGCGGAGAACTGGTGATGAGGACTCATCAGTGCTAGTTGAAAAGCTAAGGAAAGAAATTAGAGAAGCTGTTCGTAATAAGTCTTCTGGGGATAAAGGGGAAAACAAGCTTGATCCGAAACTTCTGACTGCTTTTAGAGCTGTTGTGACAGGATCTACAACTGAAACTAAGAAGTCTTCTGTGGATCTGAAGGCAAAGAGGTCACTGCTGCAGAAGGGAAAAGTACGTGAAAACCTAACCAAAAAAATTTATGGTATTGGAGGAAGACGACGACGAGCATGGACTCGCGATTGTGAAATAGAATTTTGGAAACACAGATGCTCAAAAATGTCAAAGCCTGAGAAGATTCAGACATTGAAGTCAGTTCTCGACCTCCTGAGAGATGATTCAAAAACTGCAGAGACAAAGCATGTGAATGAAGGGGAGGGAAAGTCTTCCATTCTATCAAGGCTGTATTTAGCAGATAGTTCGGTTTTTCCAAGAAAGGAGGATATCAAGCCTGTCTCGTCCCTTACTATTGTCGCAGCTGATCAGAACAAACAAAGTGGATTGACATCAAACACTTCAACGTCTTTTCCTAGTCCATTCAACATAGTTCCACCAGTAAATGTGGCATCTGTGATGGTGGCTTCTCCCTTGGAAATTAAGGGGGCCAAGATAAGTGTTCTGACCACTAAGGCTGATGCTACCAGAAATGTA
This sequence comes from Nicotiana noctiflora, assembly GCA_032618575.1. NCBI lineage: Eukaryota > Viridiplantae > Streptophyta > Magnoliopsida > Solanales > Solanaceae > Nicotiana > Nicotiana noctiflora. The sequence continues at coordinate 247,562 of JASVEL010012563.1, forward strand.
CTTCCAATCAAAGGCGCTGAAAGGCCACCTGCATCAACATCAAGTGGTTCTAAATTGTATATCAAGGAGGAAGCAGCTGTAAAATGTGATAATACAAAGAGTGATAAGAGGAAGTGGGCCCTAGAGGTTCTTGCTAGAAAAACAGCAGCAACAAGCAAGAGTGGCGCCCTGGAGAATGAAGAGGACAGTGCAGTGCTGAAACATAATCATCCTTTGCTAGTATGCTAAATTTTTCTTTTTTCCTTTTGTATCATTTGTTTGCTGCCTATTGTTCTGCACCTGGGATCATTTCTTGTTTGTAAACTTTCGAGCAGGCTCAGCTACCTAAAGATATGCGGCCAGCTTTGGCACCCAGTCGTCATAATAAAATCCCCATGTCCGTTAGGATGGTAAGAACTGTCCTAATTTCCAGCCCTTACCAAGTTTACTTGTTACCTGGGGTGATAATTTTGCTATTCTATAGTCTGTGTTATTGAAAGTGTTAGAATGTTTGGTATTCCTGTTAGAATGTTGTAAGAGTGTTGTAAAAGTTGGATATTGTTCCACAAAAAAAGGTGCCTAGCATGTATTAATTGGTGTGCATTGTATTCATCATTATCAACCCTGAGCCGAGGGTTGATTGGACACAGCCTCTCTGCCCTTTCGGGTAGGGGTAAGGCCTGTCTACATATTACCCTCCACAGACCCCACCTTGTGGGACTATACTGGGTAGTTGTTGTATTCATCATTATCAAGTCTTCAATTAATCTCTTCTATTTTTTTGCTATCGTTTTTGGTAGAGGCTCTAGCAGCCTCCCTTTATCTATAAGCGTCTTTACTTGTATGCTCAGTCACAATCTTATCTATTTTTTCTTCTTCTTTCCGGTGACTGTTCTAGGTACACCACTCTTTCTGATTACTTTTCCACTAGTATGGTACCTTCTTCCAGTGGCACCCTTTTTATTTCCGGCGGTGGTTTCGGCTGTTTCCTGGCTCTTTCCAGTGACTATTCTTATGTCATCGTTCCTCTTATGTTGACTGTTTCGGCGTCGGTTCACCTTTTTGCGACTATTATTTGGGCAGCAACTTTTTGAAGATTCAAGATAACCTCAGCTTTTTTCTTAACCTCGCAATTTATTGACAGCATGTACTTTCAATATTTTCGAAGTAAGCAAACTCGATTAGAGTTTGTGTTAGAATGTTGGGATTAGAGTGCGAGATCAAAGAAGATTGAGTTATTCACCTAGGTGTCTTAGTGTTAGTGTTAGAATGTTGGGATTAGAGTGCTAGATCGAAGCAGATTGAGTTATTCACCTAGGTGTCTTAGTGTTAGTGTTAGAATGTTGGGATTAGAGTGCTAGAACGAAGCAGATTGAGTTATTCGCCTTGGATACACAACTTCAGTTCCATACCCTAAGACACTGAGGTGCACGTCTCATCCCCCAGTGACTTTGTCTTGAATAAGAGATACGACAACATGAAACAATAAATATTTCAATTATTTTTGCAATTCCTTTGCCAATATAATTGTTGTTTGTGTGTATTGCCATTTATTCTTGAATTGTATGTGTTTTTTATTTTTTTTTCATTTGCATCTTTCTCCCCACACATTATTTGTGCTTTTCGCTTAAAGCCCAACGTATCTCAACACTTCTTCTCTTTGCTTTTTTCCCCCTCTGCTTTACTCTCTATTGAAGCAGCAATGCATTTGCTACTGAAAGCACTGTTGTGAAACACACCTCTATATTCTTTGTTTCCTGTTTGATCTTTAATTCTCAAATTTAAGTGAGATACCTGAACTCCTAGGAGATAGCTATAGTAGAAGCCTTTCTCCTGGATATCAAAATTATCACCACAGATTCCACCATCATCTATTCGATATGTTGATTGGCACCTAACCGCGTGTTAATACTTCACATGTCATAGTAGGATCAATTGAAAGTCTCGTCCCCTCTGGACAACCGATAAAATTGGAATGATGCAAAAAAGTCTATTCAAAATCCCTAGTTTAGTATGTTTTTATTGGGGTACAGATCCATATAACCTGGAGATGGATGGCACACGTTGGGGATTTTTTTCCTTATAAAATGTTGTTTGTCCTTAATCGGTACATAGCTTCCACTTCAGGGGATTTACTCTGTTCTCCTATAACCACAGACTGAGCAAATCACTTATCTTGGTCATATATAATTTATCAACTTTCCTCTGGTTTTCACACAGGCTCAACTTCACCGTCTCACTGAGCACTTCTTAAGGAAAGCAAATCTGTCAGTTATGCGCAGAACAGCAGAAACAGAACTGGCAATTGCAGACGCTGTTAATATTGAAAAGGAGGTTGCTGATAGGTCTAATAGTAAACTAGTATATATAAACCTCTGCTCACAAGAGCTGCTGCATAGATCAGATAATGCCAGTAATGTTGGTGTGGCAGAGTCAAATCCCTGCCAAACTTCAGAAGTTCTAACTAACTCATCCGAAGAATTAAGCGAGGTCCATTCTTCTGATCCAGCAGTCAATGAAGCGCTAAGAAATGCAGGACTTTTGTCTGATTCACCTCCAAATAGTCCAAATTGCCCGCTGGAGGAAGACAAAGAGGAAGTTTGCGTATCAAAAGAAGTTGAAGATCACGGGCCTGAGAATGTGTTTGAAATTGATGCTCCTCCAGAACTTGATATATATGGGGATTTTGAATATAATTTGGAGGATGATGACTTTTCTGGTGCTGGCACTTCAATGATCTCTGTGCTGCAGCAAGGAGAATCTAAAATGAAAGTTGTCTTCTCCACAATCAACCCTGTGGGAGATGATGGCTCTATGGAACTTCAAAATCACGAAAAGCAGGACATTCTTGAAGGTCCTGTAGACTCATCTTCATTGATTGGGTGCGAACCAAATGGTAGAGTTGGAAGCTCAACTGCAGCAGGCAAGACTGAAAATTGCCTTGGTCATAGTTCCCCTGTTGATGAAGAGCTCTCTGGTGTAGACTGTGAAGAGTTGTATGGACCGGATAAAGAGCCGCTGATTGAGAAGTACCCTGAGATGGCATCGCTCAAGCTTAATGAACTGGCTATGATCAATGAAGTTCGACAAAGCAATGGAGTTGATGAATCTAAACAGGCTTCAAAGTCCTCGGTGCAGGGAAATGACAGCAGCTCTACTTCCAAATGCCCAAACTCACCTAGCCAGTTAGCAAGAAATGAAAAACTACAAGTGAACAAGATATCAAAATCCCGTGCTGAAAAGGAATCAGGCAGCAATAACTTTGTATCAACGAAGGTACTGAATGAACACGTGCTTTCATGTTTATCAGGGTTCCCTATCTGACCAACAATTAAGAGGAATATTCCAAGTGGAGTTGAAAGTCTAAATACTTGAGATTCATGTAGCATGTTTTGAAGATTTCACCTGGACTCTTTCCTTTCGGGTACTAATTAAACTATCCTCTAGCAGGTTGAGGCATATGTGAAGGAGCACATCAGGCCACTTTGCAAGAGCGGAGTAATCTCTGTTGAACAGTACAGATGGGCTGTGGGCAAAACTACTGAGAAAGTCATGAAGTATCACCCAAAGGACAAAAATGCTAATTTTCTCATCAAGGAAGGAGAGAAAATTAAGAAACTTGCAGAGCAGTACGTTGAGGCAGCTCAACATGCAACAAAAGACTAATAAGTAGCTGCCCAGTGATAGCTACGCGATATACAGCTTTCGAATCCTGACTTTTCTTTTCTGTTCTTTCCATATTGCTACAGATTCTGTATTCATGCCGAAGCTTACATAGTTACTCTCGGGACTAGGGTGATGTAAATATAATTTTGTCCGAGTCTCAATATTTAGTGAGTCAAGACTACGAGATATTTTCTTTTAGAAATAGACTAATTTTTAATGCAGAATGCTCCACATTTGGAGGGAACATACCTTGTATCTATGATTTAGTTGTATAAAGATAAGAGACCATAGATATGCCTGATGGGCAGTGAAAGCTTCACTGCATTTTTGTGTAACTTGCGCAATCCTTAATTTGTTACAACTTAAATGTGCTCTTTCTCCTTTAATCAAGGAGAATTAATTTTATCTTGCATGATCTCCACTACCTCGTCTCTCATTGCAATGATAATGCAGGTGAGGTTCGAACCAAGCAGGGTCGTTTTAGGTCTAAGGTTCAAATTTTAGATGTGGTATTTTAAAAGTTTGTATAGGTTCTTGACTCTGCCACTTGCCCAAGGTGGGAATGATCCGTTTAATTCTATGAACTTTCTAATGCAAAAAGTTAAATTATGAAAAGTGAGATCACACTACCCTCCCTTGGACCCTGCTTGTGGCATTTCGCTGAGGTTTTTGTTATGGGAAAATTTCACTTTAGAATAATTGAGTTCATGTTTTTCAATTTTATAGCCCATATTTCAATTTACAACCAACTAACCCAAAAATAATATGCTAAGATTCAACATCCAACTCTAATAGGTTCTCAGAATCACTATTTAACTTTTAAAATAGATTCCTCAAACTTTTAAATTAATTTTCGAATAGTAATTGTGACTCAAATATTAATTTAACAAACCAAATTCATTTGGGTTGTGAAAATTAGATGCGGGTTTAAATTTCGAATTTGATTTTATGAGAAATTTGAAGTGGGTGCCATTTAGACTTGTTAGAAATAGTATAAGGAGGTTGTACATAAAATTTGAAGTCATTTAATGGAGATTTGGACTGGTTCTGAACAAAAATTACAACTGAAAATCGTGAAAGAAGTTCGTCTACATACGCTTGTATAAAAACGTATAAAAGTGTATAACAGTGTATGATGTGTGTTTATACACACATATAAACTATTATACAAGATTATACATAATTATACAAAAATCTGACTCCGTCTTCTTCCTTGCTTTTTTCTGAAATTTAACTTAAATCTTGCCCAAATCACTTCCAATTTAAATTTGAACTCTTTTTGATATTTTCAATCAATTGGAACTAGGGGCAATCCAAACAACTAACAAATTAAAAAAAAAATTCAAAACCAAAGCTTTGAATGGTCTTCAATGGTGGACTTTTATTCTTCAATTTTGTTATATTGCAAGCAGGTGACATAAGAGGATAAACAGAAAATACACGGCCACTTAAATCATATGTAGAAAATGTGAGAAGAAAAGAGAGAAAGCAATAGTTGTGAGAACAAAGAATTAACTCTATAGGTTTTAGAAGCAATAGTTGTAAGAACACAAATTTTGAATTTGCAAGTGCTTTCAAAATATATACAATATAGGCTAGGTGGGGTAAAACTTAAAAATATGGGCCATTTTTTGTTATTGTGTGAAGTTATATATATTTTCTTGTAATTCTTTCGTTATTGTTGTTGTAATTGTTTGTGAACTGCTTTATTTAAAAGTTTAAAGTATTAGAAAGTGATCATTAGCATTATTTATTAGAATGAAATGATATGCTTATACAAGATTAGAGTAGGAGCTAGAGTTTGGAATAAATTGTTGGGGCTCAATTGTAATGCTCTCGTTTGATTCTATTTTTAGTGTGCGAGTTGCCTAGCACGTTGGGGCAACTACTGTGCTAGAAATTGGTAGCCATAAGGGAATAAGTTATGTATACTGATGAGGAATGTTAGTTGTTCAGATCATCGGTTACATGAACTTTAGCTAGTGTTTGAACATATTTTGTTGAAACTTAAAAAAGTGAGTATTTGAAGATGAGATGACAAATAATAAAATTAAAAATGTATTTGGACATGTATTTTACTTGAAAAGAATTTTAAGTTTTGTAAGCATAAAATTTCAAAAACTACTTTAGAGTTGTTTTTGGTATTTGAAAATTTTGTTTTAAAAATCTGCCAAAAAATATTAAAATCTATAAACAAACCATTATTTGAAAGCAAAATTTGGAAAAACAATTTCCAAATTTTATGGCCAAAAGGGTGCTTAATCTTGTCAATGAGAGTTCGATTCTCCGTCTTGTAATCCTCTTCCTGTTACGTTTTCTAGGGATGTATATAGGCCGGGTTGGTTCTGTAACGACCCGGCCGGTCGTTTTTAAAATTTACGCCCCGATCCCCAATTATCTGTTTTCCCTAAGTTCATTTCTGCTATTGTGGTTTGCCGGGATATTCGGTTCTAGAATTTGGAGTGTTTTGGGACACTTAGTCCCTAAATGAGAGCTTTATAGTTGAAAAATGGCCCGTATTCGGAACAGTGTTAAGACGACCTCGGATCAGAAATCTGATGGTTCCGATAGCTCCGTTAGGTGATTTCGGGGTTGGGAGCGCGTTCGGGATGTATTTTGGAGGTCTGTAGCTCAATTAGGCTTGAAATGCCGAAGTTTGGAATTTTTGGAAATCCGATCGATAGGTGAGATTTTGATCCGGTAGTCGGAATGGAATTCCGACAGTTGCAGTAACTTTGTTAGGTGATTTTGGATATGTGTGCAAATTTTTAGGTCATTCGGACATCGTTTGGTCGGGTTTTTGATAGCATGTAGGTTTCAGAAGTTTTGGTTGAAACTTAGGCTTGAATCCGCCACAATTTGATGGTTTTTGAGTTTAATAATGCGTTTTTATGATTGGAACAAGTTCGTATCGTGATTTGAAGTAGGTTGATATTTTTGGTTGAGGTCCCGGGGGCCTCGGGATGAGTTCGGGTGATTTAACGGAAGAAAATTGAAGTTGCAGCAGGTTTGATCGTGTGCCTTCTGTTGTTTTCGCTTCTGCTGAACTTGGATCGCAGAAGCGAGTCCGCAGAAGCGAAAATGGGGTTGCATGTGCGAGGTTTAGGGTAGTAGCTGGTTCCGCAGAAGCGGATGTCGGTTCGCATAGGCGAGCCCGCAGAAGTGGTATCTCGCCGCAAAAGCGAAAGGGGCCAACTTGGGAAATTCCGCATAAGCGGAAAGTATTCCGCAGATGCGCTGTTGCGGAAGCTGATTTTTAACAGCTGAAGCAGCTTTGGAAATTAAATGAAAAATCGCAGAAGCGGTCAAGCGGTCGCACAAGCGAAGCTGCAAAAGCGGCTCAGATGTCGCAGAAGCGAAAATCACTGGAGGGTTTAATGTCGGTCTAACTCGAAAATTTCAGAACTCTTAAAATATTCGGTGCTTCGAACTAGGAGGGGATTTTAGCGATTTTGAGGAGTAAATCAAGGGAAAACATCAAGTAATATCTCATGGACTAAATTTATGTTAATATACTGTTAAAACACGGATTAAACCTCTGAAAATAGATTATTGAAGGTATGTTAATGGAGGATTTTGCTTTAAGCGTGGATTGTCAAAAATTATTGATTTGAATAGGCAAACGAAGTCCGATTTTGATATATTTTATATGGTTAGACTCATGAGAGTATGAGGGTTCTGAAAACGTAAAGATATTATGATTCTGAGCCGATGGATGCAGGGGTATTTTGGTCATTTCACTTGTGTTCTCGTCGTAGCTTTAGTTTTATCATTGTAATTAATTACTTGCGATGTTATTTACACTGTGTAATTGGTTTGACTAGATTCGGGCCACTCGAAGTCGGATACTCGTGGCAAGGGAGTTGTTTCTTAGCGATTTTGTACCGGGATTGAGGAAAATGACTTGTCTAACCTTGCGTGGGGGAACCTTCTCCCCTAGGATATATATGTGTTGATTTAAATGCCTTGTACGTGAGGTGACGGGTGGGTACTTGCGCAGATTGTTGAAAAACCACCTTACTTGAACTGTTCAAACCTGATATCCTTGTTATTTAATTAATTTAATTGCAAGATTTATCTGGTGATAGCTAGGGAAGCATAATTAGATATGATTAACTGTCTAAGTGCCTACTTGTCTTAATTGAACTTCCTGGAATTTGTTTAGACTGGATTTGGTGTAAATTATAGCTGTGTACTTCATATTTCTTTGTGTTTTCCTCTTATTGATGTGTTTGTGTTCTGTGGACTGCGGGTTCAATTCCTGGAGATCTGATGCTACTGAGATATGTGGACTACAGGTTCTATTCCCGGATATCCTGAGATACTGAGATACGGACTGCGGGTTCAATTCCCGGAGATCCTGAGATACTGATATAGGACTGCGGGTTCAATTCCTGGAGATCCTGAGATACTAAGATACAGACTGCGGGTTCAATTCCCGAGATCCAAAGATACTGATATATGAACTGCGGGTTCAATTCCCAGAGATCCTATGATATTGAGATAAAGGACTGCTGGTTCAATTCCCGGAGATCCTAAGTTGCTGAGAATAGAAGGACTGCGGGTTCAATTCCTGGAGATCCTGGATTGTTGATTTGTACTTGCTGTATTGACTTCTCTTTGTTTGCTTAATTGTAGAGAGTTCGTAGTATTTGTCTCATTTGCTGTTATTTCAGACTTGATCTTATTTTGAGCTGTTCATTATCATTATTATAATTATCGTTATTATTTCTCGGTAGGGCCCTGACCTTCCTCGTCACTACTCCATCGAGGTTAGGCTTGGCACTTACGAAGTACCGCCGTGGTATACTCTTACTACTCTTCTGCACATTTTTGTTGTGCAGATCCAGGTACATCAGATCAGGCTCACTACAGGTGATTTAGGAGCACTTTCAGGAGACTCGAGGTATGATCTGCTACGTCCGCAGATCCGGAGGGTCTTCTTCTATTATTCTTAATATTGTCAGTTATTTTCCTTATTTTTGTTGTGTAGACATTCTTGATGTATGGAGCCACAATTGTACTCTTTTAGTCTGTGTTGCCCGTGAGTTTCCAGGTCTTGGTGGTTGTATTTCTTCTGGTATTTGGCAAAGTGTATGTGCCGAGCGGCACTTATTACATTTCTTTTATATTATTCCGATGTTATCTTATCTTTTGCTCGTAAAAGTGTATATTCCGCGTTGTGTTAGGCTTACCTAGTCGCGAAGACTTGGTGCCGTCATGACATGTTCATGATTCATGAACTAGGGTCGTGACAGGTTCAGATTTTACAATTACCAAACCAAACCAATAAAACTCAGGTTTTTTCACTCTCGATTTTTCTCGAGTTTTCAGATTATTTAGGATTTTTCGGTAAAATTCGTAAAAATAAACATATAAATTGTGCTCAAAATATTTCTTTAATCCTACTAAGATACTATTAGACAAAGTGTTTTTCAACAAAATACAAAATATGAGATGTATCATGGCATTATCTTAAAATATTCAACAATACATGCAATAAAATTAAGTAACATAAATATGGTGAATTAGTAAGCCATACTAAAAATAAACATAATCTGAAAGTACTATGTCATGCTAAAATAAGTAGATTAATAAGGGACTATTAATTACATGACTAAACTCTAGAGAAAAAAATAAAAATAGGTTGTGCATTTTTATCTAAATTATTGCGAAAAAAATAGATATCTAATACATTCCCATTCGCAGTATTGAATTGAATGTCTTTTGTTAGCATTTATTGATGAAATATTATCAGCTATGTCCATTTATAGGTAGCTCTTTACAAAACTTGGCCAATTAATAAAATATTACTAATATTAGCCAAGTAGTTATTTGTAGCAAAAACATATCAATTTTTTTCTTTGTTTTGAGTGGGTGTTATTAGAATAGATTGGGCACAACTTAAGGAGCTTGAATCTCAGTTTTGGAATGATTTGGTGAAGATTTGAGGTGGTTTGAATTGAAAATTCGATAAAGACTGAACATGAAAAAAATAATATGTGTATCACACGGTGTATCATTTGTGTATCACATATGTATCATACTTGTATTTTGTAACGATCCGGCCGGTCGTTTTTGAAATTTACGCCCCGATCCCCAATTAACTACTTTCCCTAAGTTCATTTCCGCTATTTTGGTTTGCCGGGATGTTTGGTTCTGAAATTCGGAGTGTTTTGGGACACTTAGTCCCTAAATGAAAGCTTAATAGTTGATAAATGGCCCGTATTCAGAACAGTGTTAAGACGACCTCGGAACAGAAATCTGATGGTTCCGTTAGCTCCGTTAGGTGATTTCGGGGTTAGTAGCGTGTTCGGAATGTATTTTGGAGGTCCTTAGCTCATTTAAATGCCGAAGTTTGAAAATTTTGAAAATTCGGTTAATAGGTGAGATTTTTATTAGGGGGTCGGAATGGAATTACGACAATTCCAGTAGCTACGTTAGGTGATTTTGGGTATGTTTACAAATTTTCAGGTCATCCGGACAACGTTTGGTCGGGTTTTTGATTGGATGTTGGTTTCGGAAGTTTTAGTTGAAACTTAGGCTTGAATCCGCCTTAATTTGATGATTCATGTGTTTAAGGGTGTGTTTTTATGATTGGAACAAGTTCGTATGATGATTTAGAGTGGATTGATATTTTTGGTTGAGGTCAAGGGGCCTCGGGATAATTACGGAAGGTGAAACGAAAAAAAATTTGGAAGTGTAGCAGGTCTGGTTTTCTGTCTCCTGTTGTTTTCGCTTATGCAGAACTTGGACCGCAGAAGCGAGTCCGCAAAAGCGATGAAGGAAGCGCATGTGCGAGATTGTGGGGGAGGGGGGTCAGCTAAGTCTGCAGAAGCAGACCTATGTTCGCTAAGGCGATCCCGCAGAAGCAGGCAGGCGTCGCAGAAGCGATTGTGGTCATTTGGTAATTTTTCGCAGATGCAAACTTTTATCCGCAAGTGCGAGGTCGCGGAAGTAGGGTATTATCCGCAGAAGCGGAAGTCGAGATTTAAGTTAAAGCTTCAGAAACGACATCTTCTCCGCAGAAGCGGGATCGCGGAAGCGACCCCAGTGTCGCAGAAGCGAAAAATCACTATAGGTTAATGCTTCAGCTCATTTCGAAATTTCAGTAGAGTAAAATATTTTGGGGCTTCGAACTAGGAGAGGAATTGGGTGATTTTGAGGAGGAAATTGAGGAATTTCATCAGGTAACAAATCCTGGACCCAAATTATATTATTATATTGATAAATCATGGATTAAATCTCTGAAAATGGGGGAATTAAAGTATAAAAATGGAGGATTTTGCTCTAGACCTAAGAGAATAAAAATTGATGATTTGAATGAGCAAATGGATTCCGATTTTGATAAATTTTATATGGTAAGACTCGTGAGAGTGTGAGCGTTCTGAAAACGTAAAAATATTTCGATTCCGAGCCGATGGATGGAGGGGTATTTTGAACATTTTACCTATTTTCGCGCCTTAGCTTTGATTTAACTATGTAATTAGTTACTTGCGATCTTATTTACACTATGTAATTGGTTTGAATAGATTTGGGCCACTCGGAGTCGGATACTCATGGCAATGGCATTATTTCTTAGCGATTTTGTATCGGGATTGAGGTAAGTGGCTTTCCTAATATTGTGTGGGGGATCTTCTCTCCTAGGATATATTATGTGATGGTTTAAATGCCTTGTACGCGAGGTGACATGCGTGTACTTGCGCAAATTGTTGAAAAATCCACTTTACTTAAATTGCTCAATCAGTGTATCTCTGTTATTTGATTGGTTTAATTGCAAAATTTTCCTGTGTTAGATAGGGAAGAATGATTAGATAGGATTAACTGTCTAAATGCCAACTTGTCTTAATTGAATTTCCTGGAACATGTTGAGACTGGATTAATTGATAATTGTAGCAGTATATTTCATTTCTCTCTGTGTATTCTTTGTGTTTGGTTATGTTGTGTTCTGTGGACTGCGGGTTCGATTCCCGGAGATCCGGTGCTGCTATAATGAGAGGACTGTGGGTTCAATTTCTGGAGATCCTGTGATACTAATATAAAGGACTGCGGGTTCAATTCCCGGAGATCCTGTGATACTGATATAAAGGACTGCGGGTTCAATTTCCGGAGATCCTCGCTACCAATATATATGGACTGCGGGTTCGATTCCCCGAGATCCTGAGCTGCTGAGTATAAATGGACTGCGGGTTCAATTCCCGTAGATCCTGTGCTATTGTATTGAATTTTTCCTTGTTAGCTTAACTGTAGATGACTTGTAGTTTCTATCTCATTTTGCTGTTAGTTTAGATTTACTCCTGTATTGCACTGTTCGATATTATTATTATTATTATTATTCTTATTATTCTCGGTAGGGCCCTGATCGTCCTCGTCACTACTCCATCGAGGTTAGGCTTGGCACTTACCGAGTACCACCGTAGTGTACTCATGCTACTCTTCTGCACACTTTTTGTTGTGCAGATCTAGGTCCATCTGATCAGACACACTACCGGTGATCGAGGTTATACTCAGAGACTCGAGGTATGCATCTGCTGCGTCCGCAGATCCGGAGAGTCTTCTTCCGTTCTTTCCTAGTGGAACTAGATATTCCTTTTGTCTTCGGTTGTATAGATACTCTTGGTGGATAGAGCCACATTTTTTACTATCTTAGCCTGTGATTGCCCGTGAGTTTCCGGGTCTTGGTGGTTATATATTCTAGAATTTTGGTAAAGTGTATGTGCCAAGCGGCACCTCTTACATTTTCTATGTTATTCTGCTGTTATTTTTCTTGTTGTTCGTAAAAGTTGTAAATTCCTCATTGTGTTAGGCTTACCTAGTCACGAAGACTGGGTGCTGTTATGACATGTTCACGATTGGTGAACTAGGGTCGTGACATATCTATTGTGTATCACATGTATATCCATGTATACCTGTATGTGAGATACATCCGTGATACATGTTTGATACATCTGTCGCAGAAGACTTTTTGAACTCAATTTAATTACGAATTTTGATACAAAACCAATTCAAATCACCTCCAACCTTCCTGAAATTTTGTATATTTTCAATGAACTTCAACTATACCCATTGAAAAAGTTTCTTTTTATTTAAATTTTTGGAATAGTGTATATATTTTTTGTATTTCATCACCTTATTTGCTACCTCATCCATAAAATTTCCTTTCCATCTTATATCTATTGTTGCTAATCATGCTTAGACGTGCTAATTATATGCTATCTATGGAGGATTTCTTGAGCCTTTTATTTGCTTTATATAATCCCTTGCATGAAGTCCTATTTATTTTTGTATGTCGCCTTGCGTTTTGACCTTTAAACCTAAGGGTTCAGCCTAGTCCTCATCTTATAGGAGTAACGATCCTAAATACCCTCTAGGACCTATAGGATGAGACGTGTAATAGCACGCGATAAGCACTCCTGACCAATCCACACGTTTAAATAACCTTTACGGGGCAGGAATGGTAGACATGGAGATGATGATGGTGCGCTAATATCTCATGTGAGAATGATTGATGGGTATTGCACCGACGTGATCCATATTATATTTAAACCTAGGACCCTTTTTCTTTATTTATATGGTATGATTTTTTTCTTAAAATTTATGTTTTCTTTCCAAAGCCACTTATGTCTTTTCTCTCTTTTTCTTTCAAAACTTAACTTATTTGTAGTCCCTATGTGCAAACCTTGTTTGTTTACTCCTACTCTTCTTAAAGACACAACTAAGCAAGGTCGGAACTACACTAGTGGATCTTGAGGGGTGCCTAACACCTTCTCCTCGAGATAATCTCAAGCCCTTACCCGAACTCTGATTTTCCTTCAAATCCTTCTTCTTTTCTCTAAAAGTGTCCTAATGCACTATAATCATTAGGTGGCGACTCTTCAAATTTCATAACCCGGTTCCTCAAAAGGGAACTAGAGTTGTTTTGTCCATAATATCGTAAACCCAATTTCGCCTTATGGAAAAGGGGGCGTCGACACCCTTAGGCAGAGTTAAAGTAGCTCTTCTACTGCCTTCAATTAATTTACTGCTAGCAGAAATTATAGTAACATCTGCCTTACACATACTTAAATGAGAGAAATATTTCTTCTCTTTGAATATTGTATGTGTCGTACATGAATCAACCAAACAAATATTTTTACAATTGAACTTTGATCCAAGTTTGCTTTGTGTAATAGCCATATTTGCTTCTCATGGTTGACATACAAAAAAATAATAATATATGAATAAATATAATATTATGAGTGACAGGATCAATTAACACTGTTGCAACTGACAACAATTTATGTAATCGAAATAAATAATGTTGTTAAAATCGTCAATTATAAGCATTCTATGTAAACAATCATTGTAGTTTTAAATCGAACTTCCAGCGAGGTATTGAGTATATGGAATCGTAAGACTGTCCAGAAACTTTATATAAATGATAAGCCATAGAAAAGTTACAAAGATTTTAAAAGTCTAGTACTGATATAAATGAAAATATATCAAAACAATCTTTATATGGAATAACTTGGTGTAGAGGATTGTTATATTTTTCATCTGTTCATTTGCTGCTACGAAATTTGAATGCATAAACATTAGCAATTCTACATACTTCAATCTATGTTACAGTACGTGTTGCACACATAATTTAGTGTAATGTCTGAATGATATATTGGAACATTATCTAAAACGAATACTAGAATTATATTTAATCAAAACGAACTAAAGCTATTTCGTAAAGCAAATAATACTAATTGATACTAATAACTACTACTCATGTAAACTATGATAATTACATAATGTTTATTTACTAACTAATACGCATAAGCAAACTAAATTACATTAAACTGCTCAATCTTCTTTTACCACATATCCATTACCGATCAAGTGGTCTATTTTTCCATCAGGGTGCTCAAAGAAGTCTGTCACATCCAAGTGGGTGATGTCAAAATCATTGTCAGAGACAAAATTGGCATCAAGGCCTTTATTCTTTAGAGATATAAAGCTCAACCAAATGTCTTGGTACACAGACAAATATTTGTCCAATGCCCTTTTCCACCGCAACGATAACATTCAGTTTCTGAACAATTTGCTTTTGGCTTCTCATCTTTTCCTTTCCACTTTTGGTGGTTATTTCTCTTTGGGGGATGATTAACACCAACGGCCACGGCCACGGCTACGGCTACGACTATAATCACGATCACGACTACGAATAGAGTCACGCCCTTTTTCACGCTTAGTTTAATGAAAATACACCTCATCCACTTCAGGCAATGGTGTGGAACTAGTGGGTCGATTTTCGTGATTTCTCATGAGCAAGTCATTGTTTCGCTCAGCCACAAGAAGAAGAGAAATCAGCTCAGAGTACTTCTTGAAACCTTTCTCTCTGTACTGCTGTTGCAAAACAATATTGGAGGCATGAAACATTGTAAATATTTTTTCAAGCATATCATAATCACTGATAGTATCTCCATAGAGTTTCAGTTTAGAAGTAATTCTATACATCGAAGAATTATATTCAGAAACAGACTTAAAGTCTTGGAGCCTCATATGAGCACAATCATATCGTGCTTGTGAAGTGACCAACTTTAAGTTGTCATATCTTTCTTTTAAGTCATTCCATAAAATAAACGGATCTTTGACTATGAGATATTTAATTTTCAACCCTTCATCAAGGTGATGATGCAAGAAAATCAAGGCCTTAACACAGTCTTGGGTGAATGCTTTATTTCTGTCTCTAACGGCGTCTCCAAGACCCATTGCATCTAAGTTGATTTCAGCATCCAACACCCATGTCATATAGTTCTTGCCCGAAATTTTAAGGGCAACGAACTTTCTTTTCATTAATGTCAGTCATAATTAAAAAGAGGAGAAAACTTACCTTAATCTTCTCAAAGAGCTTCTTGAGACGGTAGAGTTTCGTGCTGATAACGTGTTATGAAACAATAAAAGAAGAAGAAGAGTATTGCAAGAAAGTAGAGGGAGAGTGAATTCTTATTGAATTTGGGATGAATTACAATGGAATAGAAACCTCTATTTATATGGAGATGGTGACTTAGCCACCAAGTAATAAATCCTAGAATGTCTCTAAATATGAACATTCACCATAAATAGAATTCTATTTATAACATATTGTTTAAAGTAGTAAAAATCTTTAACTTTTACCATTATAATTGGAAGTCTTCTCGGTTCGATCTCAGACCTTCATCTACACATGTATCCAGTTTACAAAAAGAAAATGATAGGAAGGAGGAATCAAAGAGATGCCAAATGAATATTCAGTTTGAAATTTGGTTTGCTTTGTCAAACAATTTTAATTTGACAATAGAATAAGCAAATTTTTCTAGGATTACTTACATGCTCCTCCTTTGATAGGTCTGTCCGTGGTTTTATATATATATATAAATATTTGCCTCAAATACCTGAAAACGAAGGTACCATCAAAATCAAATAAGTTGAGATTTTGGTGAACAATAAAATATTATTTAATAAATTGAGAGAAAGAGAGAGTAATACTTATCTAAATACATAAAATATTGCTCGCTAAAGACCAAAATACGGGTTCGACCACCCGTAGCTTAGGTCCAAAGTGTCTGTATTTGATAAAAAAAAATTCTAGTCCCGCCTCTAATTATACAGTATTAAAGTGAAGTAAACCTTTGCGGAGACAAAAGTGTAATGAGTATAAAAGCAAAAGATAAATAGTATTTAAAATTACATTGTGGATGTCAACTATGTAAGCTGGAAATTGCAGGGTGACAATGTCAACTATCTACTTTGCATATGCAGACAAGTGAGGCCAAAATACCAACCTAAAATATACTACTAAAATACTAGTCATTATTGAATCAAATATGCATTAGATTATAGTTTTTGGCGTATTACGAAATCATATGAAAATGAGAGAATTAAAGCAAAGAAACAAAAATGAGCGCATCATCATCATCAAGAAAGAAATTTGGACAACATCTTACAGGATTTAATTCACTCTGCTACACAACGACTGACTCCATAACAGCACAGAGGTAAGTTCTCTCTCTCAATGTTCTAGATTAATTTTGGGGATTTCTTAGTGTAAGTTCTCTCTCTCAATGTTCTAGATTAATTTTGGGGATTTCCTAGTTTATTTTTACTACTTTTTTACGTTGACATATGCTTTAATTAAAATCACTTTTGACATTTTCTGATTAATGTTCAGTAGCAATAATCCAGGTAACAAGCACTATTGAAACAGTTAGAATTGGTGAAATTTCTATTAATTGCTTATAGAAACGGTATGCTATTGCTTATT
Organism: Nicotiana noctiflora; assembly: GCA_032618575.1. NCBI lineage: Eukaryota > Viridiplantae > Streptophyta > Magnoliopsida > Solanales > Solanaceae > Nicotiana > Nicotiana noctiflora. Next base: position 264,477 of record JASVEL010012563.1, read on the forward strand.
TGGGTTACTACTGTCTGATGTTGAATTCCCACTCGAAACAATGAAAAACCTGCAACCAAGGGTAATGGCGGGATGAATGAGAGGCCTCGGATTCGAGCCTTGAGAATTGAGAAACCCCTAATAGGAGCTCTTCGCCTTTTAATGCCCTATACTGTGCAAATCTGGATTAGTCGGACTAATGAATTCTGAATACCGGATGATATAGAGAAAAAGATGCTAAAAAGCAAATCTGGATTAGTCGGACCAGTGAATTCTGAATACCAGATGATATAGAGAAAAGGGCGCTAAAAAGCTAGCATTGACTATGATTCCATGAAAAGCAAAGTGGTTACTTTTTTTGTTAACAAAAGCAAAGTGGTTAGTTTGAACTATGTATAATCTGGCTATGCTTGAAAATGCACCTAGTATTGGAAAGGAGATAAAACTTGCATACCCTTTTCTTGGACTGGTGTTTTGATTATTTTATCTAATACTCTATGTTGTAGAATGCATTGCTATAATTTTATGTTGGATTGTGGCAGGTGAATATATATATATATATTTCTGGATCTTTAAGTCCTCTGGGGGATAATGTATGCTTTAAAGAGCTGGTTTTGTTCCATGAAATGTAGACGTCCACCTGGTTTCGAGGACCATGACTTATTAGCTTCTGAGACTTCCTGTGAGTTATATATATAATGACTCTTTCCCCTACAATTCTAAAATAGTGCAAAATTTTGGCAACAGTATTTTAAGGCTAGAATTTAATTTTTGTTTGTTTCCTTGCCTTGAGCTTATTTTTGTAAATAATCTTGTGTCGAATGGAAATTTGTTATGTTAAGTATCTACTGAATCCATAATTTTAGCATGTTAGAGTTTTCCATTCATTTGTTGCAGTTTCTGTTAATGAAGTGGATGCGTTGAAAATTCTGTACAAGAAACTAAGCAGCTCCATAATTGATGATGGTCTTATTCATAAGGTAATTTCATGCAAATCAAGTTCAGTCATTAGGCTTCAGAGCTGTTGGAAACGCGCCATGATCCCTCTACCAGTCTTAACAACAGTTGGACTTGATCCATTTGAATCAGCCATTGTACATTGACCCGACACCTTAAACCAAGTGTCCAAGATGCATCTGCTTTCATTTATGAGTTTCTTCATTTTTTTTAACAGTGAAAGAAAGAAACTTGAATTACTTTGCAGTTAGAACATGAAGTTTAGAAGACCAGTTTAGGATTTATTTTCCAAAAGTTGTTTGTTTCCCTTCCTACTTTTTCTTCATGACAAAAAGGCTACCCATATGGTAATCCCACTTTACGATCTAATCTTTTAGTGATTGGCGTAGGCAATTAGTGTCATAACCACTTTGGAATCACATCATCTTTGACAACTATTGTGCTAACAATTAAACTTTCATTCGTTTTCCATATATCTAGTTTAATGATGCACTTTACATGTCTTCCAATGATTTTCAAACTTCCAGTTATGAGATTCTGGTTTATGTCTATATATCTTCAATGCAGGAAGAGTTTCTCCTTGCTCTTTTCAACTGCAGCCCTAAGCAAAATCTTTTTGCTCAGAGAGTACGTCTTTCACCGTTTTTGACAGAATTCATTGGACATTTCTTCGCCAGTTTTTAATGTGATTCGACTCTTCGGAAAAACATTCATCTTATAAACGACTTGCAAACAAGGGCGTAGTTAGGTGGGCAAAAGGGGGGCCGAACCACATAGGTTGCAAATATAATGATGGATAATTTTGATGGTCATAAGTTATAACTGCATCAACTGTTCCGGTAGCTGCTATATCAATAGGCCATTCTTGAAACTGTTAAAAGTTCTCTATTTCATGTTTGTATGATTATCCAGCATCTTGATTTTTGTTCTCCAAACAAGATCCTATTCCTTCTTGTCACACTATTGCAGCTGTTTGATTTGTTTGATCTTAAGCGTAATGGGGTTATTGAATTTGGAGAATTTGTTCGGTCGTTAAGCCTATTCCACCCAAGGGCTCCTCAAGCAGACAAAATTGAATGTAAGAGATATGTTTGAAATTTCTCTTATAAAAAATATGTTTGGAATTTCATTTCTTCTCTTTGTCTTGTTTTCTATATTTTTTTTTAGTACGGCATACTTTCTTATACTTATACAGCAACATGTCAAACATGTTTTCTCCTATAGCTGACACTAACTTCACGAATAATTTTGTTCCAGTTGCATTTAAGTTGTATGACCTAAACCACACTGGATACATAGAACGCGAAGAGGTGAGTAACTTTAACGAAACATACTTGTTGAGTTGTTTCAATTATCATACATTATCACTTATGATGCAACATGTTAATTTGAATTTGGAATAATCATCAGGTATTAGTCAACTGATTGCTTCTTTTCATAAATATACTGCTAATGAAATGTTCACCGTATAGGCGAAAAGAATTTGAACAAGTTAAAGCTACTGCCATGATCTAACCGGAAACATAACTTAAATGTTCAGCAAAGAACACTACTTATTTATGACCCTTATGGATACAGGCATCAAGTATTTTAAATGGTTTTAGCCTTCGCGTAACGGGTAAAGTTGTTACCGAGTGACCAGGAGGTCACGGGTTTTAGCCGTGGAAATAGCCTCTTACAGAAATGCATGGTAAGGCTGCATACAATAGACCCTTGTGGTCCGGCCGGACTCACGCACAATGGGAGCTTAGTGTACCGGGCTGCTCTTTATAACCATGATTTCTTGCTTAATCTTCATTTAAAATGTGTCAGAATTAGACAATAGAAGTTGAAAACATATGTTGAAGGTGAAATATTTTCTTTTTCAGGAGGATGATCATATCCTGGTGATTTCACATATGATATGAATGACAACCTTTCTTGAAATAGGAAGTAGTAAAGACTGAAACTAATTGACAGTATAAATGAGTTAAATACATTATTGTTATACTTTTGCATTAGATTATTCCCTATCTGTTGGTGTATCTCAAATTCGAGATGTTCAATCTCTATTTTGACTAGCTTGATCTACTATGGAAACTTTTGTAGCTGAAGGAAATGGTATTTGCTATTCTGAAAGAATCAGAATTGACACTTCCAGATGATACTATCGAAGCAATCATTGATAAGGTGGAGAAGAGTCACTTTATTCCCATGTTAGTCATCCTATAATATTTGCTTGTGATATCTCATTTGTGTGAAATAAACAGACATTTCTAGAGGCAGACACGAATCGTGATGGAAGGATTGATCCAGAAGAGTGGAAGGAATTGGTCATAACATGTCCTTCTCTCATTAAGAACATGACTCTACCATGCTTAAAGTGAGTTGAAAATTCTAAATCTCTTCATTTCTAAATCTGCATTATGGGACATTTAAACAACAAGGAGAGTGCAGGGTAAGACTGCATACAATAGACCCTTGTGGTCCGGCCCTTCCCCGGACCCCGTGCATAGCAGGAGCTTAGTGCACTGGGCTGCCCTTTTTATTAGCCTTAGTAGATAAACTTTGTTTTTGACACATTCCAGGGAAATAACTCAAATGTTTCCAAGCTTTGTGATGACAACCGAAGCTCGAGATTCAGAACTAGTGTCCTGAAAACTGACAAATTCTATCCTGCTACTGGTGTACTGATCAACAAGTAAAGTACCGCTCCAATTTTCCCCTTTTCTGGTCAAAGTTGTCTCTATGTTCTTAGGCAACCATAAACTTTATATGAAATGTGTTTGCTATATATGAGAGATTTGTACGGACTATAGCCTAACTAAGGATTTTGGTAATTTTTCCATCTCGCTGTTCGTAATATGTAATTGACATTATTCATATATATATATATCGATCTTTGTTGGCTAGAATCTCAGCACCTCTTGAAAAAAAAACTTGTGAATTAGCTTAGAGGATTTGTGATTAATTTACTCATATCATCTTCATGTGTAGACGTGGACTACAAAAGAGCATCTATTCACTGAAAAATTACTAATAAGGGAATTTGAACTTTCAAAGAATAAAACTTGCAAAATTTATCTGCTGGACTTCTTTAATTAGGAAAGTGGGGCTTTAAATTAAAAAGGACTTTTGAGTCCTAAGACAAAGAAAAAGAAACATAAGTTTTAATCAAGAGGAATTTTCGGAAACCACTATTGTTTAGTGCTATTAATTTCTTATAGCTACCATATACATAATTACTTCCTATAGCTACTATTCAGTTGTTACAGTTATGAAAACTGAAAACTGGAAAACTAGAATGAAAAGTCTGTATATTTGATGAGCCTCCAATGAAGTTTATATACAAAGGAAGTAACCAATTGTGCTAAGCTAACTCCTAGAAGGCAGGAAAATATAACTAGTACAAAAAATAAATTATCTGAAAAAGCTGAAATCCAGTGGATACTAAACTGCAGCCTAAAGTTATTGAACAAAGACCCATTCAAACCTAACAGTAAGTGCTAAGATGTAACTTTAGTAGTACATGCGCTATTACGTCCCCTTAAGTTAGGCGTGAAGATACCACGCCTAACTTGGGAAGCATGCGTTGGAAAGCCGACTTGGACAATGGTTTGGTGAGTAGATCTGCAAGTTGATCAGTGGAGTGGATATGCGATACGCAGACTAGGCCACTGCGGACTTGGTTACGAACAAAGTGAAGATCAACCTCAAAGTGCTTCATTTTTGTATGATGTACTGGGTTCTCGGCAATGTAAGTGACCCCAGGGTTATCACAAAGTATTGTAGGAGCAACAGATAGCGGTACATGAAGATCTTTGAGCAAGTGTGTGATCCAGTTTGTTTCAGATATGGCAGAAGCAACGACACAATATTTTGCCTCAGTGGAGGAGCGAGAGACATTAGGTTGCTTATGAGAAACAAAAGATAGGCGTCATGCCTAGATAAACAATGTAACCAGAGATGGAGCGGAGATCATTGATATCACCTGCCCAATCGGCATCAATATATGTATAAAGAGCAGTTGAAGGTTGTAGGGAAATATGAATACCATGCTGGGATGTTTCTTCAAGATACTGAAGGATTCATTTAACTGCCTTCCAGTGAACCACAGAGGGAAAGGTGTTGAAATAAGTAAGCTTGTTTACCGAATAAGTGATATCAGGTCGGGTAAACGAAAGGTACTGAAGCTTACCAAGCATAGATCTGTACTCTTTGCCATCAGTTTTGGGTGCTCCGTCATCAAGCAATAGTTTCGTGGACGTGCTCATAGGTGACTGAACACCTTTGCAGTCTTGCATATGAGTGTCATGTAACACCTCCTGTATATACGTAGATTGACTGATAAACAAACCGTCGGCATCCCTGTATACCTCAATGCCAAGAAATAGTGCACTAAACCATGATACTTCAGAGAAAACTTTTTTGAAAGAGAGTTAATTACATGTTGAATGAGTTTTTCATTACTGCCCGTAAGTATGAGGTCATCCACATATATCAGAACATAAATAGTAACTCCCAGATTATGCATAACAAAAACAGAATTATCACACAATGACATTTGGAACCCTATTTGGATCAACAAATCAGTGAGTGCATCGTACCAGGCCTTAGGAGCTTGTTGAAGTCCATAAATGGCCTTCTTAAGATGGGAAACATAGTCGGGATGTTTTTGTAACTGAGAGGTTGTGACGTATATACATCTTCATGAAGCTTCCCCTGAAGAAATGCATTGTTGATATCTATCTGATGTAATGCCCAATTATTACATACATCAAGAGTGAGTATTGTCCGAATGGTGGTGGGTTTAACAACCAGACTAAATGTCTTGTGAAAATCAACCCCAGGTCTTTAGGTAAACCCTTTTGCAGCTAAACGTGCTTTGTACCTATCAATGGATCCATCAGAGTTAGTTTTAATTCGAAACAACCATTTACAAGGGACAACGTTTTTGGTGCATTCTGGTGGAACTAATTTCCATGTCTAGTTTTCATCAATACATCAAATTCAACCTTCATAGTGTCTCTCCAATTTGAATCTTTTTGTGCTTGCTTGTGAGGTACAGGTATTGGATATGTGTTTGGCTGGGAGATTTGTATAGTGTAGTCAACGATCTTTCTTCTTTTGAAGATGTTGTTTTGTGACCTCGTTACTACACGGTTTGGCTCTATTTGTGGAACATGAACAATGGGATCAGTGGGTCGGGACACTGTGTGATGAGTTTGGGCGACGCTAATAAACGTGAGTAATTGATGGTCGGCGATTTGAGGAGATAAGTTGAGTAGAGGGGGCAGGGGGTTGATTCTAGGAGACGAAGTGGGGCCGTAGGTTCTCAATAGTAGGTGATTGCTGTACATTAGGAGCAGAAGATAAAGAAGCAATTTGATTGTTAATTAGGTCATGAATTGCAGATTGATGAGCACATATCTTGGCGTGTATCTCAAATCAACGTAATAGTGGGGGGCAGCCGAGTGATAGTTGTATCAACTGTATTTTCTGGTTGACAGAAAATAGAAGGATTACGCTGATATAAACGAGTTTCCTAGTTTAAAGATGAGAAGTTCTATTTTAATTGAGAAAATATATTCCAAATGGAAAAATATCTTCTAAAAATTTTACATCCCATGATAGAAATATTTTGGAACTCGTGGGTTTAAAGCACTGATGCGAATAATGAGTGATGGAGAATCCTAGATAAACATAAGGTTTTGAATATTGTGCTAATTTAGTTTGGGCATATGGCCGGAGCCATGGGTAGCAAAAATAACCAAATGTACGAAGAGAGTCATAAACTGGTTTCTCATTGAATAGAACTTTAAAAGGTGACTTGTTATCAAGTGTGCTTGTAGGTACTCGATTTATTAATATGCTCCATGATGGCAGGCAAATGTCCAAAAATTTGATGGTAGCGTTTTGGCTGTCTCAATAAGGTGTCGATGACGTCTTTCAGCCATTGCACCCTTTGAGGTATGTGGGGTGGAGAAATAAGGTGTTGTATTCCATTGGAGTTGAGGTACGGTTCTAGGATTTGTTATTCTCCTCCTCCGTCAGTGTAAAGTGTGAGCATTTGTTGACCAAAATTTTTTTCAAGCATAGGATGTATGCTTTGGAAATTTTTTGAACTTCAATGTTTTTTCATTGTGTATAACCAAATGTATTTGCTATACTGATCAACAAAAAGACAATAATATCTCTTTTTATCAATTGAAACCACTGGAGAGGAGCCCCATAGATCGCTGTTAATAGTTTCTAATGGATGCTACATAAGGTGTTTGCATAAAAGGGAAATCTGTGAGCTTTTTGCAGCAATAAGAATTACAATAAGTAAATTTGTCTTTCGAAGAATATGAAAAACTGGAACTATTTGAATTAGAAAATAAAACTCGAGAATGGGGGTGACCCACTCTTCGATACCACAGATGTAAGGAAGGGCCAGCAATGGCAATGTTGATGGTAGGGAGAGACCGTGACGGCCATTCGTAGAGTCCTACTTTATTCGGGCAGCACATAAGAGGTGTTCCCATAGTCAGATCTTTCACAAAAAATTTAAAAGGAAAAAATTCTATTGAGGTTAGGTTGTCTTTGCAAAATTGAGAAATAGAAATAAGCTTGCGCTTGATAGCTGGAGCATACAAAATATTAGAATGTTTGAAGGCATTATTTGATGGACGTAAATGAGTAATTCCAGTTTGAGTAATTAGAATCCTATTACCATTACCCATTGTTACTTCCTCAATCCCTTTGAAGTCGTGAACATTGTGAAGGGAAGTAGTGACAAAATTAATGTGATGAGAGGCACCTGAGTCGAGAATCCATGGGTCACTTGGTGGTGTTTGTGCAACAAAATTTGCCTTTGCTTTAAAGTGATTATGGGAACGTGAGCGGCACACATTTGTTGTATGGCTAAAGCGGTCGCATAATTGACATCGAACTCGTGGGGGTTGAACAGACGAAAGTTGCACCAATGGGGATTGGCATTTTGATTGGACTGCCTATTTGGAGCATCCCACTATGTGGGATTATACTGGGTTGTTGTTGTTGCCTATTTGGAGCATGCCAATTATTGTTATTGTCGGGTGGGCATCAATTGTTACGTGGATTTGATGAAGAATTTGTGACCCGTTAAACAATAGTTGCTGTGACTTGTGTGGTAGTTTTCTTAAATTTCTCGTGTTTGAGAAATATCTCATGATCAAGGAGCTTATCAAAAAGTTCCTCACATCTGATTGGAGAGTCGCGTGCCCGTATGGATCCGGAGATCTCACAAAACTCCGGGCCGAGTCTGCTTAGTATTTTCACCACAAGTTCTTCATTAGCGACATGAGAACTTGCTGTGGCAAGTTCATCAGAGTGAGATCGAATCTCTCGCAGGTATTCAACAACTGATTTGATTTCTTTGGTGACCCGATTGAGATGGTAAGAGAGACTAAAGATGTAAGTTTGTCATTTTTTCGCAAAGGAAGTATGGAGTTGATCCCAGACAGCGTTAGAGTTGACTGCAGAAGCGACATTGGATGCAATGGTGGCATCAACAGAGGTCATTAGAGCATTTTGGATCAGTTTATCTTGACGAAACCAATCTTTATACTCCAGATTGGGCATCTTACGGTTGTTGGTGGCGACTGTTGCCGGAGGAGATGGCGTAGAGCCATCAAGATGACCATAGAGGTCATGACCATGGAGTAGCATGACAATTTGGGCCTTCCATGTAGTGAAATTATGACTGCCAGATAATTTAATGGGCAACTGAGATGATGGGTTGAATTCGATTGAATATTTGAACAAACTAGTGTTGGCGACATTAGCAATTGGAGTAGAGGAACCCATTTTTGCAGAGGAAAAAAAGAATCTTGGACAGTTTACTCGTTAGTGTGTTTTTGGCTCTGATACCATATGAAGACAGAAAACTAGAATGAAAAGTCTGTATATTTAATGACCCTCCAGTGGAGATTATATACAAAGGAACTAACCAATTGTGCTAAGCTAACTCCTAAAAGGTAAGAAAATATAACCAGTGAAAAAAATAAATTAAGTGAAATAGCTAAAATCTAGTGGATACTAAATTGCAGCCTAAAGTTACTGAACAAAGACCCATTCAAACCTAACAATAAGTGCTAAGATGTAACATCAGCAGTACATGCACTATTAATAGTGGTGTGTTTGTTGTATTCGCGATGCTGTATTCATGAATACAACAATAAAAAACGCCTTAAATCAGGGCAATCTAGCTATACATGCAGGTATTCACATGTATCCGTGTCATGTATTCATAAATACAGGAACAACAATCACCTTAAAAATAGGTATATCCAACTGTCTAATAATGGATATATTATCCGTTAGCGTGATACACTCCTAATATAACTTAACAAAATCAATTCTAACATGGCTCATTATCAACCCAATTAATTAGAATGAATTTTCAGTTGTAAACTGTTGTATTTAACTTTTGTATTTAGTGTGTTTCAATTTTTTCTACTGTTGTATTCATTAGATTCAATGTTTATATTTACTGTATTCGCTATTTTATATTTAGTGTATTCAAATGTATTTGTATTAACAATATTTAGTTATTCCTAATATATGTTATTACTGATGTGTTCGGTATACTTTATTGGTTGTATTCACTATATTTGTATTTGTGTTTAGTATATTTACTATATTTCACTGTATTTTAAAATTAAATATATTCACTAATTGTATTATGTTCTATTTTAATGTTTGTATTCAATGTATTCCTACGTTTATATCCTGTATTAAAAAAAGCACAGATTTTCGAAAATATATAAATACATGCAAAGTAATATATTTATATAAAAATATAATGTGTTTGAGTGAATTTGATATACAATGTACTTGTATCATTGTATGTGACTACATAGAAAAGAAGAGAAAAGTTCTTTGGAGATGGTATTTTCCAGCCAAGAAAAGAAGAAAGTTCGACGGATCCATACAACAAATTTATGATAAGAGTTCATCACATTGCTCATTTCCGTTAGAAAAATTTACTCTTTCTGTTTCTCGGATGCGTTCTACTTTATTCTAATGTATCGTCGGTCATCATTACTAAGGTGTGTATCTTGAGTTGCACGAAGAGAGAGAGAGAGAGAGAGAGAGAGAGAGAGAGAGAGAGAGAGAGAGAGAGAGATTCTCTTTCTCGTCGGCCATCAATACTAGGGCTTGAGTTGCTCGAAGAGGGAGGAAGAAGAAAAAATCTAAGAGAGAATCTTGTATTAATTGAAATAAAAAGAGAGGAAAAGTATAAATAGCCTATTTCATGCCTCAATGACAGAATATACCATAATACCTATTCTGTTATTAAATATAAAAATTAATTCTAAAAATAATTTTAATTTATAATAAATAGGGTGTATAACCTTTGCTATAGGAGATAAAATTTTCTTTAATTAATAGATACAAGGGACCCAATATTATCATTTGTAATGGCTTAAAAGCTACATAAAAAAGGAGTTCTAAAGATTATATTTGCCAAACGTTTCATTTTTAAAAAAGAAAACTTTAAAAAAAATTCTTTTGGCTCTAAAGAAGCTTGGCCAAAACATGCTATGAATCTGCAATGTTTTGGGTTTAGCTTTAACCTTTACAACTTGAATCGAAAGTCGTCTGGCTTCTAGAAAGTTAATTTACAAGTTGATATTCGCTTGATATCGACTTAATACACATCTATCCATTTTATTATAAATGATATGATGGGAAATAAGAAGGAGGAATCAGACATTTGCCAATGGAATATCCATTTGAAGTTCGTCAATCTGATTTTTCACACATTTAATTTGACAATAAGTTACAATCTTTGTTCACTTTTACTTGTTTTTAATGGACTCTGCACTCCTCTTATGAAATTAATAAATGTTTACTGTGAAAATGGTAACAAAAATTAAATTAAATTTAGTGGTTCTAAAGATACGTGATCTATTTTTATGCTAGTTGTTAGGAAGTAGATGCTATGTGAAAGACTTAGAAATGAAATAAGAGCTTAAGAACGAGGTGCTAATCAAACCAAATCACTATCAATGGGGGCCTCGAGCTTGCCTATTCGAGGGCCGTGGCATCGAGTCTGATGCTCGACTAGGGGCTATCGAAGGCAGTCAATGGAAAATAATAGTTATAGATGGATCTAAGGCGGCTCTTTATGACCAATAATAAGCAATAAATGAAGAAAAATATATATAGCTCAATAAATATGAGCAATAAATGAAGTAATAAGATCAAGGGAGTATGTTAGAGAGCAGAGAGAATGTTTTTGTCTATTTGATATGGTGCCACGGATCCTTGCCAAAGCAACAAGGATCCCCTTTATATAAGAGGAAAAATCTCAACATAGTACAAATGCATTAATTACAAAGATATTGGTATGGGATAGTTAGCAGACACCATGATTCAAGTCTGAACCTTGCTTACTAGGATTTATCAGCTCTACTCGTACGCCTTGGTAATTTCTCACTTTTCCATCATAGCCGTTGGACCGCTTCGTCTCGAGGTCGGGTGTCGATAACCCTCGAGGGTGAAGCTCGACCCTAGTCTCAAACCTTGCGAAATATGCTTACGAGCCATCATAATGAATGAAAATTAGACCCTTCGATTTTACCATATACAGATAGTCCCTGTGTTTCTTAGAGTGGAAGGGATATGAAACGATCTTGAATTCCTGCCCCTCGGGTACTTCCGTAATGACGACAGTCAAAAGGTGCCAAAAGACAACGTGCACACAGTCCCTGAAAGCCTTCACATTGATTACGATAGTTGGATGTCTCTTGGAATCCTTTAGTGTGCGTGCGGGGCCTCTATAAATACTTCTCTTCTCATTTTTCAGAACT